>VSMD01135569.1:0-122189 GCA_008750895.1 Mirza zaza | reverse complement strand
TCCCTCTCCCCTCTCCAATCCTCCCCCCTCCCCCCTTTCTTTAAAGGCAAAGCACTTATCACAGGGTGGGAAGGCCAGGGATCAGGTTCCAGTTCTGCCAGGTCTTAGCTTAGTAGAAACTAGAACTTGCCCAGCAGGACTGTCTGGAAAGAGAAAGACTGCCTGTAGAGGTGGTGAGCCCCCCGTCACTGGAGGTGTATAAGTTAAGGCCAGAGAAGCTTGGCAGAGCTGAGCTGGGGGGACGCCTCGAGAGGTGCACTCTAACCCTGGAGCTCAGAGGTCTGTGGGCTGAGCTGTGGTCCAGGACGAGCAAAGTCAACGGAGTTGTGGAGCCACCTGTCACCTGAGGGCCCGGTGGCTTCCTGCCTTTGGCCACACACCACCACCGAGCCAGGGACGTGGGCGAGGGGCACAACCCCTCATGCCAGCTTTGTTTCAGGGTCCAAACGGTGAAGAAAGTTTAACAACAGCTGCAGCTGTGACAGAAGTGCTCCTCAGCACTTCTGAGGACGAGGAAGCCAGCGGGGTCCCCACAGATGGCCTGGGCCCTCTCACACCCACAGCGGCGCCTGGGCAAGCGGTCACATCTGTAAGTCGTCCGGCGCCCTCGCTGGCTCACGGGAAAGAGGCCGGTCAGGGAGCAAGCAGGTGCACACTGGCTTGGAGTGTGCCTCCGGGTGGGCGCCAGGGCCGGGCAGGATGGGGTGGCAGGCCTGTCCTGGGCAGGCACTGGCTTCGTCCCAGCCCCTAGCTTTGTCCGAGAGGAGCTTGCTCAGAGTTGGGAGCCGCTGAGGCCTCAGAGTCTAGAGACGTGCACTTCAGAAGGGGAGGTGCAGTCTGCTTCTGCTGGGGGACGGCGGTCGTTGGGACGGCGGTCGTGGGGATGGCGGTTGTCAGGACAGTGGTTGTGGGAATGGTGGTTGTAAGGACGGTGGTTGTGGGGATGGCGGTTGTAGGGACGGTGGTTGTAGGGACGGTGGTTGAGGGGACGGTGGTTGTGGGGATGGTGGTTGTGGGGACGGTGGTTGTGGGGATGGCAGTTGTGGGGACGGTGGTTGTAGGGACGGTGGTTGTAGGGATGGTGGTTGTAGGGATGGCGGTTGTAGAGACGGTGGTTGTGGGGATGGTGGTTGTAGGGATGGTGGTTGTAGGGATGGTGGTTGTGGGGACGGCAGTTGTAGGGACAGTGGTTGTGGGAATGGTGGTTGTAAGGATGGTGGTTGTGGGGATGGCAGTTGTAGGGATGGTGGTTGTAGGGACAGTGGTTGTGGGAATGGTGGTTGTGGGGACGGCGGTTGTAGGGATGGTGGTTGTGGGGATGGCGGTTGTAGGGACGGTGGTTGTAGGGACGGTGGTTGTAGGGACAGTGGTTGTGGGAATGGTGGTTGTGGGGATGGCGGTTGTAGGGACGTTGGTTGTAGGTACGAACGTGTTTTGAGCCGGGCTGGCATCACAGAAATGGTAGTTACCACAACTCCCCGGCAAGGCAGGTGACTCCTCATGTTGGTTTGTGTTCAGGGCCCTGGCGAGGAAGACGGCTTGGCAGCGGCCACGACAGGGGCGCCCCTCACCACGGCGGGGCCCGAGGAGCCCGGCAGCGCTCCCCCCGCCGGGCCGCCACTGCCCGTCCCCACAGCGGCTCCCGAAAGCGCGGTCACCCTGGTGAGTGGGTGGAGGCGTACAGACTTGGCTGGGCGGATCTCACGGGGAGAGAAACAAAGGCTGGAGCTGTGGGGAGGCTGGCCCTGGGTTCCTCAGAGGTGGGTTTGCATTTTAGTTTGTAAATTTGGGCATTCCAGGGCCTTCAGCCTGGGGGACACTGGAGGAAAGTGCGGTTTGTAGAGGAAAAAGGCAAAAATGGAGCTCCGTGTCCTGAGCTGCCCTGTGGATTGAAATGAGGTCTTTCTAACGGGCAGTGCTGTTCCAGGATGTAAAAGCTGGCGTTAAGGGGTGGCAGAGTCTTGCAGTGGCAGGGATGGATGTCCCTGCCGACGCCCGTTTTCTGTGATTCTGGGGTGCAGCTGTGTGACCCTAAGCGAACCCTTTAATTTCTCTGGGCCTCAGTTTCCTCATCTGCAGAAGAGGGCAGCTGTGAGGTCCAGTCAGAAAAGGTACACACACTTGGGGGTGTCACCGTTTCAGGGCTGTCACTCTGTCTTTTAGAAATAGGAAACCCAGAGCCGTCCCTCAGCGTGAGCTCACATGAAGCAGGGAGTGAAAGTGCTCTTCCAACAGGAGCATGTTTGTACGGCAGACATCCCACTGGTGACAGCAGGCTCCTCAGTTCCCCAAGCAACCCTCAGTCGTGCACACTTGGAAAGCCGTCACTCAAGCTACAGCCCGGTGGTCCGTCGGCCAGGGTGCTGCAGGACTGGCCTATGAGGCCAGGGGCTGTGGGCCAGGTGGTCAGGGGAGTCCACGGGGCGTCCCGAATGCCCCTTGCTCCAAGGCCTCTTCCAGCGGCCATCACCCTGCCTGCCGTCTCTTTATTGAGAGCTGTGCTCCATGCAATCACGGGTTCGCTCAGCGACCGGACACGCAGCCGCGCTGACCCTCAGTCCAGACACTTGCAGATAGAGATGAATATGCCCTCACTCCTGTCCCCAAGAGACTTGCAGTCAAGGGGCAGGAAATAAGCCGCCTGAGCTGACACTGGTTAAGCAGCCTGTGTTCCAGGCGTGTCTGATTCCCGTCACCCAGCACTCTGGTGTGAGGTGAATGATCTCCATTTCAGGCGAGCGTGGTGAGACTTAGAGAGGTGAGGTCAGCAGCCTACGCCCACGTTGCTGCATGCCTCTAGGAGGCAGAGCGGGGATTTGAACCCGGGCACGCTGGCCTGCAGAGTTCATGCTCTTGAGCTTCACCCTGCGGCGGTTCTCATCCAAGAGAGTGTGGTGTGGTGGGAAGACCCTGGGCGGGGAGCCAGGAGGCCAAAGTTCCACTCCCAGGGGTGCCGCCGACTCGTGGTAGGTCCTGTCAGCATCTATAAAAGGAGGAAGATGAACAGAACTCTGGGATGTAACCCTGGTTGCACATTAGAGACTCCCGGGAAGCTTAGAACAGCGAGTCCAGTGCTAGACTAAGACAGACAGACACGAGGGCTGGGGCTTCGGGCTCTGGGATCAGCCAGCTGGCTGTTCAGCGCCTGCCCCACAGCGGGACTTCCTAAACCAAGTCCCCTGCCCTCTGTGCCTCACCCCGAGGTACATGCAAAACACCGAGGCCAGATCTCCCACGTGACGCCTCATCAGGTACAGATAGGCCCAGTTCTCCTTTTCTGTCCTTTTTATTATTGAAAATCTAAAAAATGTACAGAAGGGCTCAAAATAGTGTAATTAACCCCCCACATATCCATTCCTTGGTTTGAACAATTATCAGCCCTTTGCCAGTCTAGCTTCATCTGTTCCACCTCCTGTCACCGTCTAGTTTGGAGGGAAGGGGAAGCCTAGAATATTTAAAAACAAATCCCAAACATCCTGTCATTTCGCTTGTAACTAGTTCGACGTGTATTATTAATAGATTGATCAAGGACCTTTTTCTTTTTTCCTTTTGATCATAGCCACTATGTCATTATCCATGTAACAAAGTCAACAATGGTTCTGTCATATTATCTAATACAGTTTTTTTTTATTTAAATGCCTCTTTACAGTTTGTTTGAATTTGAACCCAAACGAGATCTACACATTGCTTCTGGTTGACATATCTCTTAAGTTTCTTTTAAGTTTTGATTGTTTCTCACCTTTTTTTTCTTCTTGAGATTGATTTATTGAAGAAACTGGGTCAGTTTCTTCCCTGGACCGTTTGTGTTTTCTGCTGTGAGCAGCTGGCCTGGCGAGAGACTCTTCATCCACATATATTAACAACCATAAAGCTGCCTCTGGCTGACTCAGAAACTTCTGTTCTAGGAATTGATCCTAACAGATAGTTTGATTTAAAAAAAAAAAAAAAGCAAAGATTTGTTAACGAGGATCAAGGATGTTAGTCTCAGTGTTGTCCATCATAGAGAAAAATTTGGCATGATTTAGTTAGCCAACAATAGGGGATTAATTGAATAAAGTAATTCAAATAATAGAACATTAGGCAGCTACTGAAATTATACTTATTAGGAGTATTTAATGAAGAGGAAAATGCTTACCACGTGATGTTAAAGAAGCTGGTTATAGACTGGAGTATATCGCATGGTCTTGATTATTTAAAATTATACACATGCTGAAACATTGGATGGAAATATCCTCCATAATTGTTAGCAGTTGCTGCCTCAAAGTGGCGGAACTCTGGGATGTTGTTAGCTTTTTGATACATTTTGGTGGTTTCTGCTGTGGGGGCTTAAGATTTTTATAACAGGTTTTTTTAAAAAAAAAAAATCTAAGGTGGGGAGAGAGAGAGAGAGGAGACGTGGCCGTAGTATTTCTTCCTGCTGGTGACGACAGACTGCCACTAGGTGCCTGTGCAATGACTGCGATGGGCTGGAGCGCATGCCCCAGTGTCTGAGCAGGTGGCTTAAAAGCACGGTAGGGACTGTCAAGAGAGCACCCACTGCGGCATATCTTTAGGGTCAGTTTGAATCTCTGAGTCACCCACCAGTGAATTAGAGGCCGCATCAAGCCTGGCTCTGCCACATAGGCCCAGAGAGGGTTAGGGCTTTGCTCAAGGTCACACAGCCCTCAGGGATCGAGTAGGGCTGAGAGCTTTGGTCTCTGGACTTTCTGCTTTGGTTTTTTGCACTGCTCACAACCACCACCTTCAGACGTGAGCCAGAAGTTGGTTAGCAAAGCCCACAGTGGCCGAAATGGTCATTACCTTTCTCAGGACTGCTTCATCTATTAGAATCTTTTAGAGACTATAGGGAGAAGATTGACCTTAAACTGAAGTGGTATATTTTTAAAAATCTGTGTTGTGGAGCGCTATTGAGAGACAAGACTGATTGTGAGGTCCGGTGACTCCAGTCCTGGGAGCCTACTATCTGCCGCTGCAGGGGAAGCTGCAGTGACCAGGCGCCCTCTCTTGTCACAGGACTCGCTGATTCCGGTCCAGTGCACGCCCCAGCTCACGCCCGGCTCACTGGCCAGGACCAGCGAACGTCCTCGGAGCTCAGCAGCTCCATGTCCCAAAGACATTGTGACCATGTTCTAACCAAATCTTCTTGTTTTAGGCTCAAACAGTACATGTGGGAATGAAAGGACAGGCTGCGCCCAAAGAAGAAAAGGTCCGTGCTGTGACCAATCCAGAGAACACAAGTGTCCCGAGCATGTTGTTTGGGGTCAATTCTGATCAAGGCGGTAGTAGATGCGGCGAGAGGGCTGAGCCCAGGAGAGGCTGACCCCAGGGCCTGGGAGAGAACAGCACCGGGCAGTTCTGGCTGAGTCTCATCTCACTGCCGAGTGATCTTGGCCAAGTCCCTTGACCGTGGAGGGCCTCAGTTTCCCTCTGTGTCCTCGAGGGGTCTTTCTGGTTCTGGTGCTGTGTGTCTGAGCCCCGGACTCTACCCGAGCTTCTGAGAACTGCAGACCTAGGCTTGCCTCTTGGTAGCCGTAGCATCTTAGGAAAATTCTTTACCTCTTCTTTGCTGCAGTTTCTTCATCTGTAAAATGGGTGGTGGCGATTACCCTTCGGGTGGGAAGAAATGGGGTGATGCTTTTCTTTGTCAGTCACCACAGAAAGGCATCAAATTCCTCTTACCAGGACAAATGCCGGTGTTAAACTATTCCCAAGGGGACTATTGCACAGTGGCCCGAGCCCGTGGTCCCCAGGGCATCCCATGCAGGGGGCCTGCTGTGGCCATACGCAGCCACTTGGCTGCCTCCAGAGACCCTTCACCCCTCACTCTGGCCTGGTCCCCTGCGTCGCCTCGGGGAGGGAGGCAGTCCCTGGGGCAGGAGGTCCTCCTGGGTCTGCCCAGGGGGTGCTGGGGAGGGCGGTGTCCTCACTTCTCTCTGCCTCTGGCCGCCTCAGTGGACTTTAGATGCCAGCGGGGCTCCGGGGTGCAGCAAGAGGCTTTGGGAGGGGGCATCACAATACACATATTTGGGGATTTTGTTGTCAACATTTCCACCCTCCTTTTGGTGGCTCAGGCCATTCTGTCACCTCATTTGTCAGGCAGCCACATCTCTGGACCCTTTTGGAGAGCCAGAACCACCTGGATGGCACTCTGCCTCCTTTTCTTTTCTCTCTCTCCTTTCCCAGTGGGTGCTTCTGTCATTCTGAAAGCGTTTCCTGGGCACCAGCCCTGTGCCGGGCACTGGGCCCTGGAGGGGATGCGGGCACAGGCCTTCCCTCCATGGTCCCCGGGAGACACACCTGTGAGCAGTAAAGGCCCTGGGAAGGTGCGGGGGCTGGGGGGAGGAGCGGAAGGGCAGAGCAGGCTTCGGAGGGAGGCTGGGTGGAGGCTGGACGCTGGTGCTCCAGCAGGGTCAGACCAGGGCTCGGGGGACTCCTGGGTGCTGGGGGGTTGTGCGTGTGCAGTGCATGTCCACACTGGTCAGCTCTTCCCACCACACCCGTCTCCCCACTGCCCTGTGGTGTAGAAACAAACAGGGGGACACGGTACCCCCTTGGGCTGTCTCTGTAAAGGACAATGCCTTTCTTCACTCCTGCGTAATCCCAGTCTTAGAAATGAGCACGATTTCTACAGAAAGGGGAGGGGAGGGTGGAGGCACCAGCGCTTTACTGACCATTGTGTTCTTTTTAGGGTGATGCTGGGGAGGGGCTTCCTGGCTCCCCTGAACCTTCTGGGCCTGCCAGACCCACGGTGAGAGTCCCACCCCGGCTTGTCACATGCGTAGTATGCAAGGACCAAGGATGTAGCCCAAATAGCCACAGGCAGGGGTTCTTCTTGTTAGGCCCTGAAGTGCCCTGCAGCGAGACCTCAGGGCTTTCTGCCTCTGCTAGAACTCTGCAGTGTGCTCAGGGGCAGAATTTATTGGACTTGTCACCCAGAGCCCCTGGGATGGCACCCTGTCTACCTGGTCACCAGGAAACATCCTCGAGTGCTCCTCTTCCTCCCCATCCCCAAATTCTCCGGAGTCCAGCCACGCAGGGCTTCCTCCTCTCGGACGATGGCCGCAGCCTCCAAACTGGTCTTCCTGCCTCCGTGTCGCCACCTCCCTTCTCCCACCCACCACGTCCACCACCGTGACCTTCCTAAACCCAGCTCTAAGCCCTCAACCCAGCTGCCCCTTGGGTGCCCTCAGGGGTGCTCAGGTATACATGCATTCAGTGACTGAATCAGGCCTCACAGTTTCCTGCCCTGAGGAATTAAGTACCGGAAAGGTGTTATGGAAATTCCTTTTTGTTCTTTGGATGCTCTTGATGCCTTTCAACAAGTATGTACTGAGGACGCTCCGGGTGCCAGGCCTCATGCTGGAGTCAGCATGTCTCCATGCTGAGACCCAGCATGTCTCAGCCCTAGTCTGCAGGGGCCGACACACACACACACACACACACACACACACACACACACACACACACACACACACGACTAAGCTTCAAGTCAGGTGGGCCCAGCACAACACTGAGACCTTGACAGAGGCCGGGGGAGCACCAAGGAGGGAGAGAGGAATTCCCCTGAAAATGGGGTGGGAGAGCTTCACGGAGGAGGTGACTGCGGAACTGGGTCTTGAAGGATGAGTAGGGACTTGAAGTAGGGACTGAAGGATGAGTAGGAAGGCAGAAAGGAGGCTGAGGACCGGCCACATGTTGGCTGCATGCCTGGGAGTTGCAAGGGAGGAAGGTAGCTATAGAGGGAGTGGGAGAAAAGGACAGAAGGAAAGTCAGGAGCAGAAGTTATAGGGCTACAGAATATGGGAAGATTTTTGGTGACATGGCTGTCCTTGGGGACTGGCAGTTGCATGAAAGTTTGGGGGATTTTTTTCTCTCTCAGGTGGGAGCAGAGGCGGAGGGCTCCGGCCCGGGCTGGGGCTTGGATGTCGGCTCTGGCTCCGGTGACCAGATGGGCAGCGAGGAGCTGTTGAGGGTGAGTGTGAAGGATGACGTGGTTTTCGAACTCCTGTCCTCCAGCAATCCTCCCGCCTCAGCCTCCCAGAGTGCTAGGATTACAGGTGTGAGCCACCGCGCCTGCCTGACATGGCCTGGTGTCCAGGGCTGCCTCCTGAATCACCAGGAGGGAGGGACACGGGGTAGGTGATAGATGGAACCAGACTGGCCACCAGTGAGGACTATTGGTGACAAGTCCATGGCTTCATTTTCCGTTGACTTTTGTGTATGTTCGAACTTTTCCCCTTTTGATGAGTTTCGTTTTGTTTCACGTGGGTGTGAGCTGCGTTTACACTCAGGCCCTCCTTTCTCCACGGTGCTCCCTGGAGTGGGCTGATCCACAGCAAGGTGCTGCAGGTCCCCACCTCCCTACTCTCACCAGATTCATGACAGAGACCTTCTGGCTTCTCTGGGTAGCATTTCATACTTTGGCTTCCAGAACCTTCTCAAAATCCTCCATACCTTTAGGCAACCCCGTCCTGACCTCTCCAGACTCCTCTTCCTCCCTCCTTGGGGCCTCTTGCTCCCCTGGCCGCCTTCCCTCAGCTGGGGCTCCCTGAGTTCCTTTCTAAACTGCTCCTGGGGAGCCCCCCTCCAGCTATAGCTGGTGGCTCTGTTCTGGGGACCCCAACCTCACCTTCCCCCATCCCGTGGGTGCCCCATGTGCTGAAGCCCCAGTTAGAAGCTGCACTGGGCTGTTCCTCAGCCCACTCCTGGTGGCCGGGGCTGGAAAGATCTGACTCGGTGGCTGCTGCATGGATGGCGCATGTGGACCTCCCAGGCTGGTGGGATCAGGCAGCTCAGAGGCAAAAGAGACCTGGACACTCCAGGGGGATTTTAACAACAGGCTGCACAACAGGCAGTGTTTGACCTCATAGCTAACCAGAAAACTAAATTAGCCAGAGCACCTCTGAGAATTCCAACTAACTTGATCTTTACTTTATATACCCATTGGGGAGAAAACATGATATAATGGGCTCAGAAAGGCCTGGGCTCAAATCCTGGCTCTTCTGCTAATTAACTGGGTGCGTATGAATCTTGGGTCACATCATCTCGCCGAGCCTCAGTTTCCCCATCTGCTAAGTGGGAACAGCAATCCCTACTTGTAGGGCTGCTGTAAGAAATGGAGAGAAGGAATGGAACACGCATGCTCAGTGTGTGCTTACCCTCCCTCACCGTCTCTAACAGAGTGTCTGTGTTTTAGGGTCCTCCAGGTCCCCCGGGCCCACCTGGCTCACCCGGAATTCCAGGAAAACCAGGAACTGATGTTTTCACGGGACCCCCTGGATCTCCTGGCGAGAATGGAGCTGCTGGCGAGCCCGGGCTCCCGGTGAGCAACTGAAGTCCTCTCCCCTCTCTGTGGCCGTGGGGCTCGCGTTAGCCACGAGGGGCGTGCAGATTGCAGACCCCAGCGCCGTCTAAGGCTCACAGTGGGCAGAGAGTTTGTAAACAAAAGTCCTCCTCATCTGAGTCGCTGCCGAGACTCACAAGGAGCAGCAGCCAAGAAAACCCTCCCCTACGCATCACTTTGCTGCTTCGTCATGGTTGGTACACGTGATCTCTGACTTATGGGGGTTCCACTTAATCATTTTCCAACTTTATGACCATGAGAAAGCCATATGCATTCAGTAGAAACCGTGCTTTGAGTGCCCGTGCAACCATTCTGTTTTCACTTTCAGTACAGCATTCAGTAAATTACATGATATATTTAATACTTTATTATAAAATAAGCTTTGTGTTAGATGACTTTGGAGTGTTCTGAGCATTTAAGGCAGGCTAGGCTAAACTATGAGGTTCAGTAGGTTAGATGTATTTTATTAAACGTATTTTTGGTCAGGCACGGTGGCTCACACCTGTAATCCTAGCACTTTGGGAGGCCAAGGTGGGAGGATCACTTGAGGACAGGAGTTTGAGACTAGCCCGGGCAACATAGTGAGACCTTCCCCACCACCCCGTCTCTACGAAAAATTTAAAAATTACCTGAGCATGGTGGTACACGCCTGTAGTCCTAGCTACTGGGGAGGCTGAGCCAGGAGAATTGCTTGAGCCTGGGAATTAGAGGCTGCAGTGATCTATGATCGTGCCATGATTCTCCAGCCTGGGTGACAGAGTGAGACACTGTCTCAAAAAAAAAAATGCATTTTCAAGTCAAGATATTTTAGACTTACTATGGCTTTATTGGATGTGACCCCATCATAAGTTGCAGAGTGTCTATGTTGGAAAGGCAGGAATCATAGGACATCAGGGCTGGGCTTGGGGCGGGAGACCCTTGGAGACCATCTAGTCCAACCCTGCCCACAGAGAAGGAAATGTGACCCAGAGAACAAAGGACACTCAGCACAGGTGCACAGTCAGCAGCAGCCCAGCTGGGGCTAGACACTGGCACTTCTGCCTCAGACCTGACACCATGCCCTGGGCCCACCAGCCTCACCCCCTCCCAAGCTTGTCTTTCTTTCTTAGAAAGGTTTTATATGTGATTCTTAGCAGAGATGTTATGGACTGATTGTCACTATTGTTCCCCAGGGCCCCAAAGGACAGCCTGGAGTTGATGGAGTCAGCGGCATTCCCGGGATGAAAGGGGAGAAGGTATGGGGAACATGGGAGGGTCTAACACATGGGAGCCACCGAGCCCACTCCTCTCTCTCTGACCCCTCTGCCAGATCTTGCCTCTTATGTGCCTGACCCCCTGAAGTCCCTACTGGGCATCTCTGCTGGATGTCCCTGTCACGGGAGTCATTCTGCCCACTCCTGTGTGTCCCCAGCTTCCGTGAACAGTCTTTGATAGCTCCCCTCTCCTCTCCCTTCCTGCTGTCATTGGTCAGTTTCCAGGACTGCCCAGTCTGCCCTCCGCACCTCTCACCTTTCGCTCCCCGTGAGCTGGCCGCATCTCTTCTGGCCTCATCACTGCCCAGTTCTGTCCACCCACGTTCCACCCTCCGGCCTCCTGCCCCATCCACCTTCTGTAGCAGGCTTTTGTCGGTCACTGTCCTGGCCACTGAGAAAGCACAGAGGGCTCCACTGCTTGCAGGCCAAACCCTCACTCTGTGCAGACCCCCAGCCCTTCCCAGTCTGCACTGGCTGTGTCTCTTTCCTGCCAGCCTCCTGGCCTTTGCACGTGGTTGTCTCCCTGTCTGGGACGTCCTTTTCCTTGTCCCCCAAGGTCCAGTTCAGGTACATCTTCTGGGAAGCTGTGCCCAGTGCTTTGTGAGCAGAAAGTCTGCTTCCTCCACTTTCTATTAGCACAGTATTCATGCTGCGAGAGCCTTCCTAGCCAATGACAGCACAGGCGTTCGCTTACCGGTCTGCTCCTCACCCTCACCCTGACACAGAGCCACAGAACTGCCTCTGCACCCTTAGAACCTCGCACAGGCCTCTGAGCATTTGATGAATGAGTGAAACTCACTCAGACACCATTCATCCGCTGTTCCCAGAGTCTGACCTGCCTTCATTCTCTTCCTTCTCCATCTGTCAGCCTGTGCTGGTGCTGCTGGGGTCAGGGGACGGTGAGTCCTGCCCCTGCAGTGCTCCCAGCCTGCGTGGTGAGACAGGCGGCATCTGGCAAAGGGAGGCAATGCGGACAAGGTGGGCCTCAGTGGGTTTCCCTGCTGTCAGAGCAGGCGGAGGACCTCCCTGCTGGGATGGGATGAGGGGACCTTCCCTGCCCCCTCATGGATGAAGACATGGAAAATGCAGACGTACTAGACACCGCCGTCAGCGAATTGCATTTCTAGTTTCCATCAGCTCTCGAGTGTGTTTATTATAATTGAAGCAGTAACTCAATTTTCGTGGAAAGCTTATTTCTCAGAAATAGAAACAATTGTCGAGCTTTGAGAAACTCATGTTACATGTACCAACCGTTTCATGAGAAATTAAGTTTTGCAGGAAACACCACAGACCTACACTCATCTTACCTGCTTTCTTACTGCCTCCCTCCCCCCGCCCCCACACACCCCTCCCATACTCCGTCTGTCACTAAAAGATGCCCACAGCTGCGCACAGAGCACCGCGCAGGTGCACTCTGCGGCTGCTCCCAGAATCAGCCGTGCACACAGCCGAGAGCTTGTCCAGGATGGCTGTTGGCATCCATCACTTGTTTGTCTGTTTGTCTTTCCCTAAAATTTACTGAGTCTCAGTTTGTTGAACTGTGTGTAATATGACGCTTTCTGACCAAGTAAAAGCTGACCCTGGAAGGACTTGGAAATTTGCATCTGCTGAAGGGAAACCTTGCACATGACATTACTTTAAAAAAAAGAAATCAAGCAAGGAGCATATTCTAGATGTAAAATAACAAAAATGTGCTAAAGAAAATGCACAATCTCAGGGATGTAACAGAATGTAAGATCCAATGATCCATTCGTGCCTTAATTCCCCACCAGAATATCTGGCCTTCAGCTTGCATACCTCCAGTGACAAGGAACTCACTCCCTGCCCAGACACGGTTGGATAGAGCCACTTGTAGGGAAGTCTTTCCTCATGCTTCGATGAAGTCAGCCTCCCTTCTCAGGAGCAGGGCACAGAGACCAGTCTAGGCAGTTATTTAATGTGGAGTTTCCCACCCAGAGAATAAGGCTCAGTTTATTTAGATGGAAAAAAATTTTAATTTATATATAATCATTATTATCAAATGTTGGATTATGATCAAAATGTGGATGGTCATTAAGAATTTATGAAATAGATTATTCTATGCTGAGTTCAATGATAGAAGTATTCCTTGATTTATTTTTCCAAAATGAAGAGGAGCAGCTAACGCTAACACCTTTAGCCCCAGAAGGAATAGGTGAGGAGTTGTCTGCTTTCTCAGCTGGAGATGTTTCTAGAAAGAATGCTGAAGAATTTGTTAGAGAAGATGGCAGAAAATATTCCTTTCTGCTTTCTGCACTGCAGAATCTGCCAGCAGTTCTTCAGAATATATCTAGGAGTAACAGTGGTCACTGTTTCTCTTCTTTCAGAAACTAAACCATTCGTGTTATTCTGCAGCTTCAAAAGGGACTAGGACACTCGGGCAGGAAAGAGTTTATGCCTGGAAATTTTCCTCAGTGCCCTGAATTGCTGAGGAACATTGAGTTCCCAGTAACTACCTTTGAGTAATTTCACTGCACTGCCGAACTGTCATTGTCAAATCAGCTTCTGTCTCTCCCATAAGATGTATGAGAAGTGCAATTAAATTGTCATCATCTTCCCTTTCTCCAAGTAGTCCTAATTTGTCTGTGCACAATTCTTTAAATCTTGTATAATAAAGAACAGAGCCGCAAGCGGCTTTTGCCTAGGATTCAGTAATGGGTTTAGAGCTTATAAAGACATGTTTAAATGAAACATGTTCCTACTTTATATCTTTTTCATCATCAGAAGTATTCGGTACAACATCTGGATTACAGGCCTCCATAAAATCAAATAGACCGTAGTCAATTGTAATGGAAAACAGACCGATGATCAGTATTACAAACACCAGGCATGAAACCAACAGACATCCGTGAGGCAGTAAGTGGTGCTGTCTCAAATATCACAATAGGAAAAAAAATCTATGTATCCATTAGGTTCTTTGATGTTCCTATATGCTGAAACCTGGTAACGTCCTTAGGAAATCCAGTTCACCATAATGAGCCAACATTTAATGAATTCTAAACTATGATTTTGCAACACACAGCATTACTATACCTCATGCATTGCAATGTTTCCATCGTAGAACTGGTCTCTCCATATTTCACCACTTACAACCACACCTGCAGCTTGCTAGCTAGAATTCCAAGAAAGTGCATGGCCTCACTGCATAAAAATTCTCTCATTAAGAAAAGATGCACAACTCCACCACTGCCCTTTGGGGAGTATGAGCCTATCCATTGGAGCTCCCATTTTCCACCCTGCCCGTTCACGGGAATTCTAGTAAGGTGGGTGGGCTCTTCCACCCCCAAGCTGATCTACTCATGTTACAAACTGATGGCCCTATATCTGTGAGCCAACGGAATAGATCCAAATACTATCATTTTTACCATACAAGCTGGAGAAAATCATCTAAGACAGATAAATCAAGGTCCAAAGTATCTTCTAGAATTTCCTTTGGGACCCCTACAGACGCACTCTTGATTTGAAAGGAACAGAGAAGACAAGTGAAAAAATACAGTTTTTACTTTATAGACATAATTTTCTTTAACAAGATCAACTGGTAACACGACTACAAGGTTTTCAGAGATGAGGCTACTTTAGATTCTGTTTCACAATAGCCCGATGGTGGTTTCACTTGTTACTGGAAAGGTTGGCACTTCCATCAAGGGCAGATTGCAACAGGCAGCAGGCGACAGCGAGGCCAGTCACACCCAAGAGAAGCAGACACAGAAACTGTAGCCTCTGGTTTAGGTAATAACATGGGAAGCCAATTATTTGAGTCATGTTTTCAGCCCAGGTGGAAGGTCACGCTTAGTTTCTTCTTGGTGGGGCAGGAAGGTGAAGGGGCCCGTCGGCTGCTACTTCCTTCACTGAGCACTCGGGCTCCTCCCACCTCTCATCTCAGAATGGCAGGTGTCCCCCATAGCTCCTGTTCCAGGGAGCTGCCAAGGTTCCATGAGGCTGCCTCAGGGGCCCCTACAGAGTGCTTTGATTGCAGAAATTCCATGCCACTCCCACGTCACCCTTCCTGCCTGCAGAGCCTGGTGCCTCCTCCTAGAGGCCCAGGGCCTACCCCACCCTCATACCCTGCAGTCCCCACTCCCAAAGCCAAGGATTGAGCAGGGTCTCCCAATAGGAAAACAAGGGAGTTGTCATTGCAAGAGACGGAACCTTTCCCAGGTCCCATCCACGCCTCCATATGCGAGGCATTTGTCTTCTTCCAGCATCACGTGGCAGCCCTCACCTGGCAGATCTGCGAACCTCACCCAGGAGGGCAGCCAGGTCCCTGAGGGAGCGTATCGCAGCCCCCAAGCAAAGAGCATGAACTCCCAGTCTGCAAAGGAGCCAGGGAGCTTGTTGTGTGTAGGTTGCCCATGGTGTGTAGGTCTTTTTGCTGGGCAGCCATGGCCTCACCTTTCTCCTTTCTCCTTTACCCCAAGGGCTGGGTTTAGGCTCGTCCTCAACTGGGGTTCCAGAGGGTCGGAGCTGGAATTCACCTGCTAGCTGAGTTAGTCCCTGTTCCCTGCCCGTGTCCTGGCAGAAGCATGGGACTCTGGGGAAGCACTTTGGGGCTGTTAGGTTGCAGGACAGAGCAACTCTAGGCATTTTTCTAATTAAATTGTAATTATAAAAATAATATATGAATACATTTTTAAAGAGGAAACAAGCCTCCTATTTCCTCTTTAATTATTCTTGTGGGAGTAGATCCTCTAGTCATATTTTGAGATCTATAGATGGCATAGATCTTTCTGAGACCTCGGATATTTAAAAATTTTTCAATGTCTTTATTTTGTTCTCATTTGGCTGGGTACAGCACTCTAGGTTCAGAGGCATTTGCCCTTGGAGATTTGGAGATGATCTCCATCGTCTTCTAGCACCCAGTGTTACCAGACACAAGTCAGATTTCGCCCTGATTCTCACCCTGTGTGTAGAAGGTCATCGGACTTTCCCTTTGGCAGAGTTGGAGATTTATTTTTCTTTATTCTTGGTATTGTGAAATTCCCCTGTATGGTAACTACATGTGGATTCTTTTCAAAATTTATTCTTCCATTTATCCTTCTTGGTACTCTTGTGGGCCTTTTTAGGGGTAGGGAGAGAGGGTGCTCATTAATCTGGAGAGTTCTGTGGTTTTTTTCAGAAATTTTCAGCTATTTTTTCTTAAAATACTATTTTCTCTTTATCCTCTGTATCCACTCCTTCTGCCAGTGAAATTGCACAGATGTTGGAAATTCTGGTTCTGTCCTCTGTATCTCTTAAATATTTAGTCATTCTTTCTAGGGCTTTATCTTCTTGTGTTGCTTTCTGAGAGTTCTGTGGCCTGGTCTCTGTGTTAATGCTCCCCTCAAGTGTGTCTGTTGTTATTCAGTCCTTCTGTGAAGTTCTTCAACAGTTTTATATTTTTATTTCCAAGATCTCTAATTGGTTCTCTTACATAACCACTGTTCTTATTTCATAAAAGCTTTTCCTTGTTTCACGGGCTTAATACCCTCCCTTTTCTGTCTGAAAGCACACATATTGTTTACTTAAATTGCTGACTGCACTGTTGTTAACTCTATTTCCTCGGGTGTGTATTCTGCGGTTGACTTTGTCGTCTCTCGTAGTGTTGCCTTTCCTTGGATGTTTGGTGTTTCTTGCTTGTGTTTGCTTTTAAAATTGGAGTCTGCTTTAGTCTGTTTTATGCCTCTGTGCAGACTTTGGGGAGGTGAGCAGTAGCTATTTCTGAGACTTGCAGGTTTCAGGAAGGGAGTGGGAGGAGTGGGTTGTGGCATCAGCTGGGCACGTTGGCAGCTGATCTTCTGAGTTTGGGGTGCCCCTGGACCTCCCAGAGTTACCTGGGGCTCTGCCCTCTTTTCCCCAACAAACAACTCTTATTGTTCTTCAAAATTAAGGCACCCAGAATCACCCCTCAGCAGGAGTGGGTGGGAGAGGAGAGAAGAAGGTGGGCTAGATAGCTGGCCTGCAATGGAATTTCTATAGTTGTTTTTTTGTTTTTTTTTTAAAAGATAGGATCTTGCTCTGTTGCCCAGGCTGGAGTGCAGTGGTGAGATCTAGGTCACTGTAATCTCCGACTCCTGGGCTCTAGAGATCCTCCCACCTCAGCCTCCCGAGTAGCTGGGACTACAGGTGAGGGCCACCGTGCTGGCTAATGCTGCAGAATTTCAGACTGTCCCCCTGCCTGAGGCTCATGGCCACACTGCACCTGGCTCCCACCACTGCTGCACAGGGCTCTTTCTTCCTGTGGTTTCTCTCGGTGGCTGAGCCCGTCTTCAGCTTCCCCTCTGTTCCCCGTTGGCATTCCTGTTGCAAGTCTAGTGTGAATCCTCATCTTATTTTTGAGCGTGGCTATTTTAGAACTACCCATTCTGTCATTCCTATGGATTTGATGCAGGAAAGGGGACTCTAGCCCAGGGAAAACAGGGACTGGGGGAAAGGCACAGTATCAGATGGCTGGTACACCATAGTCAGTGTCAGGACCTTCTGCATGGCCATCGACTGCTAGCTTCTTCTCTCGCAGGTGCATTTGTGGTTTCCTCAGACAGTGTCCATGGTGTCCATGTGAGGGCCCCACCACAGTCCTCTGATATAGGACATGGACCTGCAGCTGACCCCTCCCGCCTCCTGTTGCTCATCCACGTGGCTAGAGCCCACTGCTGGCTCCTTTCTGTGGGATCCACATCTAACCCCCAGGAGACTGTAGTGTGGTCCCCACTGGGGGTGGACATGTAACCCCTCCCCTATTCTGTCCCCTGGGAGCTACTCTAGCCAACGTTTGGTCTTTAGATATTTCCAGAAGAGAATCAGTCATCATCCCCCATATCTCCAAAAGTCCAGGGGACACATAGCAGTTCTTGAAGCCCCTCCCTTGGTTTAGAGCAGGGGAAACTTCCCTTTACTTCTGTCATGGCGGGATGTGGGAGGGGACCACACCAGGGCTCTGACGACTCTGCAGGGGGATTCTGTGACCTCCCTCTGGTTAATCTTCAGCTTCTCTGGTTTGCTCTTGAGGAAGGTGACGAGCCGATGGCTGAAAAGTGGGTTTCACAAGCTTCCAGCAGGACTTGCCTGGCAGACCGGACTCTATTGTAATGGGCTCAGCTTGGGGACATCAGCCAAAACTGAGACAGAAAGAGTCCCATTTTCATATCCTATTATTTAAGAGTCCATAATTCTGCATTTTCTTCTAAACCTACCTAATGAAATGTATAGTTATTGGCCCTTGTTTTTGTTTTTTTTCAGGGAGCAAGAGGGCCCAATGGCTCAGTTGGTGAAAAGGTAAAAAAAGAAAAGAAAGAAGCTTTCTGCTCCCTCCTGACTCCCCTTTCTTTGGGTTTACTATAATTGGACTGTTGGGCTGGAGTATTGAGAGTATAAATGTCATGGAGCAGAGAGAAACACGTCTCAAAGGAATGGCTCGGGAAGGCAGAACAGCTGGGATGGTGGGGATTAAACGCCCTTCCCTGTTTCCTCCTTCCCCACCCCTCCCTACGAATGCATTCAGACGAGTGCATCAGCCCATCTCCAAGTAAATGTCAATTAGCAAGACAGCTGTTTCTGTACCATTAAGCAGTAGCGATCAGAGAATTCATCAACCTAATTAACTTCCAAGAGTGATTTTCTGATGTTGTTCCTTCCATGAGTGAACCCAGGGCTGGGTAATCAGCCTGTCCTCTTCCTTACAGGGCGACCCAGGCAACAGAGGCTTACCAGGGCCCCCAGGGAAAAACGGACAAGTTGGCACTCCTGGGATCATGGGACCCCCAGGGCCTCCTGGTCCCCCAGGCCCCCCAGGCCCTGGATGTGCAACGGGACTTGGATTTGAGGTACTTCCACCCTTTCTGTGGTTAAAGAACGATGTGCACTAAGGACTGCTAGAAAGTCCAGCTGGCCGAACGCTGGCCCGAGGGCAGAGGCTGTGCCAGACCCCCTCCGAGCCCCGGTTCCCAACGGCCCACCTGGCGCAAGTGGGTACTCAGGAATTAGATCTGAAATTCTCACTCTTCCTCCTTCCCCAGGACACCGAAGGCTCTGGAAGTATCAGTGTTCTGCACGAACCCAGAATCTCCGGACCCATGGCTCCAAGGGTAGGTTGCCTTTGGAACCTTCGCTGTGAGGATTGTCACACTAGAGCGAGGGGACTGTGGGTGCATCCTGGCTCTGCCTCTTTCAGTAACTCACCTTCTCAGCGCCTCCAGCCCGCAGCTGTGCAGCGGGGAGACAAGGTGCCGCTTGCAGCTTGTTTCTCTGAGAAGCGGCCCAGGAGTTTTGCACAAAACATCATGTAGGAAGAAAACTTGAAACCCACCTTGTCCTTCTTCATCTGGTTTACTCTGTCCCCCTCTCCCTCTCCAGTCCCTTACCACCAAGCATCCCTGCTTCATTGGCTCCCTCCTGTTGCCCCATTTCAACACCCCGTGCTCCTGGCAGATGCCTCTCCCGTCTGCCTCTATTAATAGCTCTGATCCTGTCGCTCTCTGACTCTGGACGGGGAATTTGCCCCTCGTCCTTTCTTCCCGTTGCCTGGGAGGAAATCAGCGTGACAGCTTGGGGCGAGATGGCAAGACGACAGGAGAGATGGAGAGTGAGAAAAGCAGTTGGAAGGATAATCGTGTATCTGTTTGTTTTGCCAGGGTCCCAAAGGGGAGAAAGGAGAGCGGGGACCCAAGGTGAGGTCACCCCTGAGGTGGGGGTGGGGGGACTTTCCAGCCTGGTTCTAGGGACATTATCCACATACAGTGATTATTTTTTTCACTTCTCGCTGCTGTAACCAGGGTGACAGGGGGATGGATGGAGCCAGCATTGTGGGACCCCCGGGGCCCAGGGGGCTACCTGGGCGCGTCGAGTTCTTGTCTAGTGTGAGTACCATCGGGGTCGGGGCTTGCCTGCACATTTCCTGCCTGGGCTGCAGGGGAGAAAAGGCGAGAAAAGGCTGTCCCCACGTCAGGGCTGCTGCTTACGTGTGGGGCACACAGCCAGCGTCCCTGCTGAGAGGGTTGGAATGTGGGTTGGGACCAGATCACTACGGTCCACCCAATATTGAGACATCACATTTGTGGAAAACTGTGGCTCTTCTAGAGAAATAACATGCTGATAGACAACAGAAAGACAAAAAGCTCCAAATAACTGGAAGAAGGATGACTAAAGTTAAAAAGGGAAAAAAAGTATGGTTAAAAAATATCGAGTGTGGGTAAGGGTGTGGGGAAAATGTGATCTCGTGTGCTTGTGGTGGAAGTGTAAACTGTATGGCCCCTTTGGACCGCTCCTTGGCAGTCTCTTAAAGCTAAAAATATCCATACTCCGAAATTCCACATGGAACGATCTCTACACAATATGGTTAAGTGAAAAACACAAGTTGGAGAATAATACATACAGCCTGGTGCCATTTATGTAAAATAACCACATGGACAAATACACACACACACACATCCCAACACTACATGCTTTCTATGGCTTTACATATATATTTTTTTAAGATCTTAAAAGAGAGAAGACGTTCACGTATTGTGTAATTTTAAAATAAATTAAAAGAAGAAAGTGCTAAGGCAGCTCAGGCTGTTTTCTGGGAAGTGGAGGGAACGTGGCTTGGCAGTGGGGTGGGAGTGTTCTCAGTGGCTGCCGTGTTCTGCCATGCTGGGCGACTTCAGTTAAAGCCTCGCTGCCAGGAACAAGGCGGGACACATGCCATCTTTTGTCCTCATTGTCTGATTTTTCTCTTTTCAGTCTTTGATCAATATCACCCATGGATCCATGAATTTCTCGGGCATTCCTGAGCTTGCGGGGCCTCCGGTTTGTATCCACGGCTGCCCTAGAGTGAGGTTTCTACCCAGTTGTCCCTGTTCCAGCAAAGTTGGGCTGGTTTGGAATCCCTTAGCTCTTGAAGCATAGCACTAGAGTATATCAAAGGAGAATAGAAAGAGAACTTTACATTTCTGAAAAGCTGCTATCACTTTAATTTGGTCTTGCGGAGAGTTTTGTCTGATGCAGTGGAAGCTTCTGGTCCGACACATCAGAGTTATGTGTAATGGACATCAGAGGGTCCTTGGTAAAAAACAAATTGACACCTGTGCAACACTTTTGCCTGCTTTTATTTACGTTATCTTCTTTCACAGAACAGAAAGAGCTTAGAAAGACCTGTCGTGCTCTTGGGAAACTGGAGCATGAGAAGGGAATGTGACTTGTTCCAATTTTTCTAGCCCCCAATAGATCAAGAAAGAACACACAAAGAAGTCACATTATTTTTGCAGGTCCCCAGAGTGGACTTGTGTCCATGGCACAACAGAAGCTAAGAGGAAGGAAGCTTCCTCCCACAGCCTGTGTCTAGATCCTCATTGCATCTCCCAGCACCTGCTGGCTAGCTGGGGACAGGGTGTATCTGTGTTCTTTGGGCTAGACATGAGAGAAGGACATATGGGCCAGGCTGGCCTATGGGTGGTGGGCTTACTAAGGTGTCTCCTGTGGGTGCCAGAGTCACCCAGGATTGCATGGCTTCATGGGTGCCAAAGGAGCTGGCACCTTGATTTCTACTAAATCAGATCATCCAAAACACCCCGATAATCAAACCCTAGAGCAAACCCACTAACACACAAAAGTCTGTTCACAGAGGGTCTTTGTTTTTCCCAAACTGTGGGAGATTTAGGGCATTAGGTAGGTTGGTACTAAAGCAACACACGGACAGCGTTAAACCAGAGATGGGGCATCTGTTCTAATAGTCCCGCATTAGCACGCCCCCACCCCTTCTCTCTTTCCCTCACCTCCTTCCAATCTCTGTCCTCCCCTTGGACGAATCCAGACCCTCAAGGTCCCCTTTGAAAACTCAGCTGGATCAAGCTGTGTCCTACTCAGTGACAGCTCCCTCTCTGAGAGGACTCCAGTCCTGCAGGCCACCTTTATGCTTTTCCAGCCCGTGACGTATACAGTGTGGGGAGAGACCTGTCACTGTCTAGTGTTCTCTCTGTATGTAGATATAGATAGATAGATTCTGCCAAACTCTATGCCTCTAATAGCTGCAAGTGTCTTAGGTTGTCAGGAAGAAGAGTCCTGGCCCCCTGTGGCGCGAAGCACAAACTCGGTGTCCTGGGTACTTTAAACTGGCTGATCCTTTAAAATTCTCACTCCTGCTAAGGGAAAAGAACTGAGTCCCTCCAACATACGCCTAAACTAAAAGAACTCCTGTAGTTCTTTTCTTCCACCCAGAATGTCCCAGCCCACCCACTGACCCTCCTCCTCTGAGTTTATTTATCAGGGGCCTGAGGCTGTGTTCATCACCCCCAGAGATTTTAAATGTTGAGCAGTTTCCTGGGGGAAGAGGCTGTGACAAAGCACTGAGCTCTGGCTCCAGGAAGGCGGTGGCTCTGGGTACCTGGGCCGCAGCTTCTACCTCTGGCACTAACTAGCTGTGTGATCCTGCAGGGCTCCTCCCCTCCCAGGTCTCATCCCCCTCTGGGCCGGGGAGCCCTGCCATGTGTGAACACGCTCAGGCCTTTGGAAGGTGCTGGGAGGGAGTGGGCCCCCAGGCATAATTTCTTGCTGGCTTGGGAAATGCTGACCCTAATCCCACCTGCTATGTTTTGGTGTGTCACAGGGGCCGGATGGTATACCTGGGCTGCCAGGATTTCCAGTAAGTACCCCAGTAGCTGTCTTCCCATCTGTGCCCTATGGCTGTGCTCATTCTGTTCCTGCCACCTGGAATGGTGTTTCCTCTGTCTCTATGTGACCACCCTCTAGCACCATCTTGTTGATCAACTTTCTCACAGCTTCCAGGGGACGCCTGGAAGTGACCCTTTCTTTGAGTCCTGTAGGCCTTTATTGTCACTATTCCTGTAGTTCTTTTCTGCCTTAAATAAATTGTTTATGCCCTTGTCTTTTTTTCCCTCTCCTATTCTATGAACGATGATGGAGGATTGGGTCTTACTCCTATCTCTTCACCCAGACCAACCAAAGCCCGAGCCAGCAGTTGGCTTGCTCTGAATTCGAGCACATGAGTCAAGCATTTCAAGTAGATAAAGTCTCAGTAGATAAAGTGCCTAAAGAGATAGGATGGTGGCAAAGGACAGTGGGAAGGGAGGTGCACCGTGGAATAGAAGTCTAATAATCAATAGCCTGTGTGCACCTTGATGGGGCTTTTGCCCTGGAAAGTGAAAACATGTTTCTGCATAGAAAGTGATTAGTTTTGGCTAAAAGTCTGGGCCTGTGCTGAAGCCGAGGGCCTGCCTTCAGGGTGGGACCTGCACTGTGTCTCCAAGCCACTGCACCTGTGAAATGCCAACCAGTGCCATGTGCTGCTTCCAGGTAAATGAAGGAAACTTGTCACAAATGTAGGAGACCTTTGTTCTTGATGGTGGAAAAATTATAAGTGGTCTCTTTTTCTATTTCTTTGTAATTTGCTGAACTTTTTACATTTTCTAAAGGAGCATAACCTATGATGACACTAAAGGTACATGTTAACTAGACATCAAAAAACAGAAGAATGTGGCCATGAGAAGATATGTTGGTTAGCAGAAGGGGCAAGAGCTCTGAGATCCAGCCCTGGCTTGGCTGCTCCAAGCCCTGGGGCATGTTCCAGAACACATTTTCCTCTAAATGAGTGGCTCTGTGTTCCTGAGGGAATCCCAGGCTCCACAGGGACGCTCCAGGACCACTGCAGAGATTAAAGCAGGGGCCACATCGGCCGGATCCAGGCCACCAACCTCCAATCAGGGGAGCTCCAACTGACTATTTTGTATATCAGGCTTTCATTTAAGACTTTATCTGAAAAAAAAAAAAGGAGAGACAAGAGTTTCACAATAAATAATTATAACAAATATTTGAAAGCCACTACTATAATGGATAACTCACTCTTTTACCCAGAAGACAAGACAGAGACTTGTGAAAGTTAAATTGCAATAAAGTGTTGAAATGCTTTTTGGGGACAGACATTGTGGCCGTGTGAGTCATTGTCACAGACTTGCATGTCTGTGTTGGAGTTGAGAAGAGGTCACCTCTGGCCAGCTCTGCAGAGGGGTGGGATGGGCATTCCTGCCAGGCATTGCTCTGGGGCAGAGGGTCAGGGAAGAGAGGCCGAGGGAAAGGGGGCAGCCCTGGTGGTGCAGATGAAGTGGGAGGCCTGGCTGGGGCGGGCTGGGGTGTCAGACAAGGGTGCCTTGGGTCCCATCTCATAGGCAGAGGGGAACAGAAAAGGGATAGGAGTCCTGGAAGGGGAATGGTGCAGGAGGCAAGCTGCAGGGTGGGCTGGGGGAGCCGTGAGGTAGGCAGAGGCTGCAGGACCAGATAATAGGCTGTGTCAGTGGCACCCAGTTGGAGGAAACCAATGCTCAAAAAGGCCTCTGGGCCTCACACTCAGTGCTGTCTTCCTTCCGCCAGACAGCAGTTTCTGGGCCACTTAAAGTTAAGACTCATCATGATTTCCACCTGCCTGGGGAATGGTGCCCTCTATTCTACTTTTTGAAAACAAAACATTTTCCAATGAGTTAAAGCATTTTAATCCCAAGCAACAAAATAGCCTACAACTATTCCTTCCAGGGCCCCAGAGGACCAAAAGGTGACACTGGCGTGCCTGGATTTCCAGGACTAAAAGGAGAACAGGTGAGAGGGGCCCAGATGTGTGGGTGGAACTGGGCTCTGGAATTTGCTAACCATTTCAAATTGGCTGAAAGTAGCTGTTAACATTTTTCTTCTTTGGGATATAATCCACATATCATACAACTCACCCCTTTAAATTGTACAATGCAGTGATTTTTAGTACAGTCACAAGGTCGTGCAACCATCACCACTATCTAATTCTAGGACATTTTCATCATGCCGAAAAGAAACCCCATACATGTTAGCAGTCATTCTCCAGCTGTTAACTTTTATTAATATAATGTCGAGGTTCCTCCATGAAATGGAAAGGTACAACATAGTTGGTGAAATTGATTTTCACCATAATTTAGAAAGAGGACTCAACACTCCCTTGAATGCTGTTATCACATGTTGTGTGCTTCATCCAACCCCCTGCGGGGCATCCCCCTTGGAGTGTGCACTGGGGACAGGCATGGTGCCAACTGCTTTTCCATTGCTCCCGTACTAGCACAGGGCCTGGTATGCAAATAGTACTCAAAATGCTCATTGGAAGAAATAATGTATAATTAATGAATAGAATGAATGTTAATATTTGTAAATTATAAATTGAGGCATTCTTCAGTTGGATGACAGTCTTGGTCCAAAATCTTTGGAGTCAATATTTAGCATCCAGAGAACTTTCTGAGAACTCCCAAGCTATCAAACTGATCTTTATACCCTTCTGTGTTTGCCTCTTAGAATTAACTTCCAAGCTGGTTTTTATAGGTAAGGGGCAAGTGACATCCATAAACAGGTTGCAAAGACTCTAGATGGGATTCACTTATCCCCCCATCCACTTGGGTATTCATCCATCTTTCAGCCATAGCTGCCCTGAGGTGTGCCCACCAGTGCTAGGCACCAGGGGTACAGACATAGACGTGAGGAAGACGTGCAAAGAGCTGACACAGCATGCTCCCTGCTGGAAGGGAGGTCGGTACAGAGCCAGTGGGAGAACCGTGCGACCCCCTGAGCCTGGCCTGGGGAGTCAGGAGGGTGGGTGTGCTCTGTGGGAGGAGGGAGTTTAGGCGTCTCTCCTTCCTCCCTCTCCCCACCATTCTACAATGGTCTCCAAGGAGGAAGAGAAAGGTTCCCATGTCCAGTGGACCACTGCTCCAGGGACCACTGTTCTAACGTGTGGAGGGCTCAGTGTGTGGGCAAAGACTTGGCAGCACAAGGAGGTGACGTCTTGGGATGCTTTTGCTGCCGCATCTCCTGCAGAGATGGAATGGGACTGGGGCAGCTCTGGCTTGGTAGGAGGCCCCATTAAACGAGAGCAGCTCTTGCTTTAAAGACTCTGTTTCCTGTATAGTGAGGTCAGGTGGATCTAAAAGGACCAACATGACACCCCATCCCTAGCCCCTGTCACCCTGAACAACTGGGATGGGCGCCCAGCAGCTCTGCTCCGGTCATCGCAGCAAACACGCTTTCTCTCTCTGTGCCTCTGATGCTTCTGTGCTTGCTTCTTCTCGCTGCTGGCGTGCTCGGGACTGCCTTTCCTCACCAGCGGAGTGGTAAGACCCTAATACCAGGTGTGGGCTTAGGGGGATGGAGAGAAGAGGCTGCTCTGCTTGCTTTGGTCCCACTGCCCTGGCCGCTTCCAGCCCTGTAGAAAGGAAGCTTCTACATGGGTCAGCCCAGTCGCCAGGGGCCAGCCCTGAAGTTTGGGGCCAAAGCCTAGTAGTCATATAGGTTTCTCTACTTAGCTTTGTTCTCTGGACATACATCTTCTCAGAAGCCTCCTGAAATAGTAGATGGCTCTGCCGAGGACATGATTGGGAGCAAGATCCTGTGTCCTTGCCACCAGTCTCCCCATCTCCTATTTCCCAACACCTAGGCTAGCTTTGCCTGACCATGTAGTGTTTGCACAGGAGCCTGGAGTTTGGAGACAAAGTTGCACATGGAGATATGATGCCCCTGTGTTGAGAGAGGCCTCTAATGTTGATACCTTCATCTCTTTCCTAATTTCAGGTGTTTCGACAAGAATAAATATTCTTGGTGGCACAGATCTCAAGTCAAGTTGTTAGGAAGCCAGCTATCACATGTATTAGGAGCCAGCGGTGCCTTGAGGGTGCCACTCGGGGAGAGGTAGACAGGACCGTGCTGGGGCTGCATCCTGGGGGCTTGAGGGTGAGGATGGAGATCTGCCATCAGTGGGAGCCCTGGAGGGCACGGAAGACCACAGCCTGTGCGCTAGGACGGAGGGGATAGCTGAGGGACATTCATTCATTTAGGGGGCTGTCAAATACTGTAGTGAGAGGTAACGTGGTAGTGGTGCAATCAGGGATGGGATGAAGGCAAGAGAAATAAATCATGGTGGTAGGACTGAGGGGGTTTTGTGAGCCTCTGGACAAGGTGGCCAGGAGGAGACCCGACTTCACTGGCAGCCTCTCTGAATTGTAGGGCGAGAAGGGAGAGCCAGGAGCCATCCTGACGGGGGACGTCCCTCTGGAAAGGCTGATGGGGAAAAAGGTAACTATGTCACCAGACCCTGGAGGCACATATCTGCTTTGGGTTCCCACGGCTTCTGCCTCACACGGTGGCGTTCTTCTGAGTGACAAGCACATGTCTTCCTGTTTCAGGGTGAACCTGGAGTGCACGGGGCCGTGGGACCAATGGTAAGCCGGGGCGTGTCTCAGCCGGGTCTGGTCTGGGGGTTGAAGCACTTCCCATACTTGGGTTCCGTTACATTTAGTTGTCCCAGCTGTGAAAATTCAAAGGATGTGGCAAAATGTATGAGGACAGGCTAGCTGTAATGAAGTGAAGATCTCAGTGGTTTAACACGGTGGCAGCTTGTTTCCCACCCTTGCGAAGGCCACCGTGGTTCCCACTGGGCATCTCGCCTGCAAGCAGTGTCTCAGGGACCCAGGAGGCTTCCAAGACTGTGACGTCTTGTGGCTTCAAGGTCATGCTAGGGTCTTCCAGATGGCAGACTGAGGTTGGGGAGGGGGAAGAGACTGAGGAAGACAGTGAACATCACTTCTGGCACCTTCCATTGGGCAGAACTCAGATGCCTGGGGCCCCAGAATGTGGTTACTCTGTGTGTCCAGGAAGGAGGGGAGAGCTGGGTGGTGGTGGGCACTCACAGTTATACCCACAGTGCTTGTTGGCTACAGATTGCCAGCTGCCCAGGGAGCCCCTCAGAGGAACCCCACAAAAATCTCTCTAGGCTTTTTGGATTCTAGTCCTGAATCTGCTACTCATTTGCTGTGAGACCTTGCGCAAGCCCTCTTCTCTCTCTGGGCTTCCGTTCCCACCTTTGTGTTGTAAGGATTGGATTAGTACTAGATGGTATTAGGGTCTTTGTGGCCTTACTGTTCTAGTAATCTATAACCCACTTGGGCTTTTGAATAGCCCGTTTCTCTCAAGGGTAAACCTTAAACTTCCCTGTCATATATCCCTCCTCCCCCGAAAGAACGTAGCAAGTTCAGGTGTAGAAACTCGACTAAGGATCAGACACTCCTGAAACTTCACATATATCATCTCATTTCATCCTCACAACCCTAAGAGGTAATAGCAGAACCCCTGTTTTATAGATGAGGAAGCCATCTAGGACCACTCTAGGCCCAGACTCTTTCCCCTACACCCCGCGGCCTCCAATGGACAAGCTGCCCTTGATAGAATTGTCCATGGGGTTTGTCTGGTTACAGCTGATCTCAGGCCTGGGGAGAAAGGACCTCACGTTTCTGTAGCAGACATGGGTACTTGATGAATGGTCCGTAACCTCCAGTGTATGTCCTTCAAAAGCCCTTCTGAAGTCTTTGGTCCCTTAAGTCAGAATGGGCTTAGGGTCCCTTAAGTCAAGATGGACTTAGGGGACCTTAAGTCAGGGTGAACTTAAGGGACCAAAGAACGGACACCTGGAGTAGGGTAGCTGGGGGCTAAGACAGATAGGGAGAATCTAATGTTAACCGCTGGTTAACTACCTACTAACCTCCAATACTGTGGAAAATACAAATAGCTAGCAGTGGTGGCCAGCAGTTCCCAGTGAGGCCCAGCTTGTACACAGCTTGCCAAACACAGGCAGTAAGGGGCACCTTCTAATTTGCATGAAGGTACCATAAGGGCTAGCTGTGGCCCTGGTGACTAGCATAGCTTACAACTCCTTTTCAAATTCACTGGGGTCTTGCTACTCAAAGTACGGTCCATGGACCGGCGTCACTGACCCCATGTAGGAGCATCTTGGAAATGCAGAACCTCTGGCCCCACCTCAGGCACACTGGGTCTCCATTTGAACAAGACCCAGCTGATTCTCATGCACGCCAACGCTTGGGAGGTGTTGCACGAGAACATGACAACCAAGTGGTCTGTCTCCTGTAACCCCTCTGCCTTTTCTTCTTTTCTTTTCTTTTCTTTTCTTTTCTTTTCTTTTCTTTTCTTTTCTTTTTTTCTTTTCTTTTCAACAGACTTTCACTCTGTTGCCCAGGCTAGAGTGAGTGCCGTGGCGTCAGCCTAGCTCACAGCAACCTCAAACTCCTGGGCTCAAGCAATCCTACTGCCTCAGCCTCCCGAGTAGCTGGGACTACAGGCATGCGCCACCATGCCCGGCTAAGTTTTTCTATATGTATTAGTTGACCAATTAATTTCTTTCTATTTATAGTAGAGACGGGGTCTCGCTCTTGTTCAGGCTGGTTTTGAACTCCTCGAGCTATCAGCCCGCCTCGGCCTCCTAGAGTGCTAGGATTACAGGCGTGAGCTACCACGACCCACCTACTTTTGCTTTTCTTACCCTAAGAGCAATATGGACGGGGTACTTTACATACCTTACCTGTTTCAACTCAGTTTTTATTTGCCATTTTTCAGGGCAAATAATGGTAACAGGAAGAAGCACCTTGGAGGGCCCCAGGCTTAAACCATCCATTCCTCCAGGAGATAGTGCAGACCCAGCTACAGGAGTGGGAAGGTGCAGGCCAGGAGCAGAACATGTTCTAGGAAGAGATACATCGTCCGTGGCATTGTCAGCCAAGTGATCTGCATCCCAGAGCTGGAGGGCAGGAGGGTTCCTGAAGGAGGCTGGAGCAGAACAGTGGCTCTAGAAGCATGTGAAGCTGGAAAGCCAGCACTGAGATAGGGTCCCTAGGGACAGGTCAGAGCATGGCAGGAAGCAAATCCCAGAGCGAGTTATTAGGCAGGGCTGGCCTGGGGGCTGAGCCAAAGCTGCATTATTTACAATGCAGGACATGGTGAGCCCTGGGACCTGACACCTAGGGCAGAGGTCCACATTCTGGGCTGGCCAGCACCCAGCTACCAGGGAGCTGAGGCCCTGGGCTTCTGACCTCTTGCTCCTTGGTGAGCTCTGACTTTGGGGGGCTCAGTACAGAGCCTGGGGTGGGCCAGAGCCTGCAGGAAAGCAGGGCGTGGTGCAGGGCTGAGCAGGTACTTCTAGCTGAGAGCACAGAGGCCGGAGACAAGGAGACTGGTAGGTGGTGCTGTCATTGCTCTTTGCCCCCTTCCTGTCAGTGATTCACTGTCACCACTGTCCACAGAAGCAGGCTGACAACCCCCATCTCCCTGAACCCAGAGTTCCTGATCTGGTGTTTGTTTTGCCTCCAGGGGCCCAAAGGACCACCAGGACACAAAGGAGAACTTGGCCTCCCCGGACGACCTGTAGGTATCAGTGTCCTTAGACAGGATGGAAGGGGAGGACGTGTGGGCCAGGCTGGACTGTGGGCAGTGGCTTTACTAAGGTGCCTCCTGTGGGTTCCAGGGTCGACCAGGACTGAATGGCCCCAAAGGTGCCAAAGGAGATCGAGGGATCATGATGCCGGTGAGTCCACCGGGGATATGGCCAGAGGCTGGTGTCCAGGGGGGTGGGAGAGTGCCGGGTCCTGTGAACTTGCAGCCTGACTGCTCAGGAATGTTGTTCTTCCTCCTCCACCACCTCCAAAGGTCCTCCCACCCAGCCTGTCCTCCAGCTCACTCTCAGGAGGGTCCCTGTCACCCGTAGCACCTTAGTGGGGCATACGCTTCCTCTTGCAGATCCCAGGGGAGACAGGGAGAAAGCGTCCTGGGCATGCTCACAAAATGTGGTTCCAAATCCCAGGGCATCTGACTCACCCCTCCTTTATGAAGTCCCAGAGATCGCTCACATCACTAGGGGCTCAGTCCATGCTTCGAGTCAATGCCAAGGGCAGCCTAGCTACTAAGGTGGGGCCTCGCAAGGTGGCCAACACTGGAGCCTCAGCAGGTCCAGGGGCCAGGAGAAGGAAGCCAGTGTTTACTGAGCAGCTGCTGCATACCAGACACTATGCAAAGTGCTTTAAAGGACAATATTTCACTTAGCCTTTGTGATAGCTATCACACTAGACTTAAGAGGAAACTGGTGCCTGTCGAAGTCAAGACACGCAGAAGGTCCCCTAGCTAATAAGCACCAAAGCAAGATGCAAACACAGTTCTAAGTCCATTGCTGCTTCTGTTTGTGCCACACTGTCTCTGCTTTGTATGCCCAGAAATCCAGACATACAATTTTACCAAAGCATTAGGGGTCTCCCACTCACCAAGCCCACTGCGCCTGGTAGGTAAGCCAGACACCGATGCTGTCATTGAGAGTGGTCAGCACAGCCTCAACCCCTCACACCTGCCCCTTAGAGTCTCCCGTCTCCTGCTCTGAGGCCTCTGGGCTTGAAGGAGAAAATGGTGCATGGTGTTAAGGCCAGGCCGATTTGGCTTTGAAAATGACTCTGCTATCTAACAAGAGTTTTGTATTTAATTTTGCATTTCTGAGGCACTCCCCTGGGCACCCTATCATGTGGGGGGGGATCCCCCACCTGAACCCGCTTCACATTAGAGATTCGCTGATAGACAGGCTGTAGGCTCCATAGCAACTAAGCACTGCTCCAGGAGTCCGAATCTGGGTTAAGATCTCAGTTCTGCCCTAAATTGCTGTGTGACCTTGAGCAAGTCATTCCCCTTTCTGGGCCCAGTTATCTGCATGTGTTAACCAGAGACTATACTTGTTGCTCTGCTGTCTCCTCTGTGGTTTGTTGTGAAGATGCAGTGAGGTCAGGAATGTAGAAATGCCCTGTGGAAGGGATGGGCCCACCTGAAGGAGAAGTGGTTTCAGGGGACCCTCCTTTCCTTGCTGTGTTCCCAGATCCTGGGGAAAGTATCCTGCAGCCACCCCTGCACTCATGACAGCCTGAACTCAGGAACGGCCTTTCTTTTCTCTCTGCAGGGCCCACCTGGCTTACCTGGTCCTCCAGGTCCCCCTGGACCACCTGGGGCAGTGATTAACATCAAAGGAGTAAGCTGGGAAGGGTGGGGGGACCTGCGTGGGGGGTCAGGCATGGGGCTGGCCTAAGCTGGAGTCAGGGTGCTGATGGCCTCACCTCTCTTGTTCTCACCACCCACAGGCCGTTTTCCCAATTCCTGTCCGGCCACACTGCAAAACACCCGTAAGTAGCAGTCACTGCCTTAAAGAGCAGGCTTTGGCATAAATAGCACCTCACAGAAAAAGATTAGCCTCTGTCTTGGGCCACTTGCATCAGTGAATGTCCTCTCTCATGTCTCTGTCACCTGCGTCTAGACTTTTAAGTGACTAGAAGCTTCTAGATTACAGATCATGGCAATGAAATATAATGGATCTTGTAAGGGTGCACACAGTCAGGGTTTTTCTTTTAAGATAATAAAAAATCAGTGTATTTGTGACCATGTGAGCTTCATGGTTGGAACAGAACAAAATTAGCAAAAAAAAAAAAAAGACCCCTTAAAAATATAGATGGAATAAATGCAATGCTAACCCCTGGCCATGCATTGGGAACTTTGGGCTAAAATCTGTAGCTATGTTCTGTCCTTTCCCAACAACCATGTTACTGCACAGCACACAACTCCAACAGGCCGGGATTAGCCCTGCCACTTCATAATAAGGAAACAAACTTTGACTCAGAGAAGCTCACTTGCTTGTCCAAGGTTGCGGGACATGCCTGAACTGGAGCCATAGTTCATGTCTCCTGACCACTAGGCAGCAGTGCAGACTGCGATTCCGAGGGTCAGGCACTGGCCTGGTCCCCCCGCCAGTCAGCAGCGCTGTCCCTGGGGTTTCACCCATGTTACGAGAGTCTTGTTTCTGCCAGGAAACCCGAGGAGGGTGAGCCCCGTGCGCAGATGTTAGTCACAAAACCGTGCATAATCGTTGTCTCATTCATTCAACAAATATTTATGGAGTGCTCACTGAGTGCCAAGTGCTCTGCTGGGCCCTGGAGACACAGGGGTGAGCTAGACAGGCGTGGTCTCTGCCTCGGGAGCTCGTACGATACAATTTAGAAGTGGGTCCGTAATTGATGCCTGTCGGAGGTGATGATGAGGCTTTAGGTCAGAGGCTTCAAAGTGATGCAGTTTGGCCGAGTGTTTTCCCAGACATCTGTCCATGTCTAAACTCTGAGGCACCCCAGTCTGCAGCCCAGAGCCTGGGAGCTCTGGCCTGGAAGGCAGAGGGCAGGACCCGCCTCTGTAAGGTGACTAAAGGGCCTGCTGGCCATGGCCTGGAGAGAAACATGGGCTATCAGAGCTGGAGCAGCCCTCCTGAGTGTTTGCTGCATCCCACCTCCTTATGGTACAGAAGGAGAGACCACAGCCCAGACAGGAAAAGGGCTGGCTCCAGGTGCCACTGTGGGTTAGGGCAGAAGCCACCCCAACCCCCAGCTAACATGATTTCAGGCTATAAATGGGCCAACCAGGGGACAGCACTCAAGGGCTCTGGAGGGCTGTAAAAATGCTAGCGCAGTTACCATGACCCGTGCTGAGACCCTTACAGTAACCAGGGCCTGTGGGGGCCATGGAATTGCATAAAAGAAGCCAAAGGTGGGCTTAGGGTGTTTTTGGTGAGTTACTGACTTCTTGTTGCCTGGCTGGACATCATGGGAGCTGGGCCTTGGGCATTTCCTGACTTGTTCTCAAAATGGACTTTTTGAGACAGAAACGCTCCCTCTCACGTCCAGCATTCCATGAACCCCCTCTGGCTTCAGCCCCTCCCAGCACCCGAACAGTTTACAGCTTGCTCCTGCCATGGAGGAACTTTATCAGCATGACTACGAGATGGCGGCTTGGTGCTGCAGCCTTCATCCTTGGCTTAGCAGTGTTTTTCTGGAAGATTCCCTCCCCACCTCCCATCTCCTCTTAGTTGACCCCTGTGCAGCTCGAGACCCCCCACCGTAAGCACAGAAGGACCCTGGCACCGGGTGGACCACTCAGATTCCACCTATCAGTTGGGAAAAAGCCAGGTTGCAGGTGGCTTTGTCTTAATAGATAAGGAAGTGCAGCTATCTGGGAAAGAACTTGGAAGGAATATTATATAAAATAGCTTGGATGCCAGGACCCTGGCACCTAATGGGGAGTCTGGAATAGCCCCCCAACCTAATGATAACCTCCTTTGCTGATTACCACTGCCGTTGGCTCCTGTTCATTGCACTCATCTTTGGACACAGCAAAGCTGCCAGCTGGGCCAGCTCCGCAGCTGGGCACGTCGCTGGCTGGGATGCCTGACCTCTCACATGAATCGGTGCTCACTGATAAGAAAGAATGCCAGGAATGCTCATACTTGGCCAAACCAGCACTGCCACGATTTGTTGTCTTAAAGCTTTGGGCTTCCCATCTGCTGAGTCTGTTGGCCATAGGTCCCAGTTCCGTCTCCCTGGTCCCCTATGTGATAGGCCTCCCGGTTGAAAGTCTGGGGTGTCTGTGCCTTTGGGGATGCTGGGGGGCTCAGAGCTTGGGTGTTTGCAGAGCCAAAGGAAGGCCTGACCCCGTGACACTACCTCCTCTGCCACATGCCTCCGACACAGTGCCTGCCTGTGTGTGCAAATGCCAGGGCAGGGTTGGCAGTGTCTGATATACCTTCCTCTCTTCGCAGGTTGGCACCACTCACCCCGGGAATCCAGAACTCATCACCTTTCACGGTACACACGCCCTCCCCCACTGTGTGTTTCTCTGGGACATCGCCTTACCCCAGTACCTCTGAGGAAGGTGGTTTTCATTTGCCCGCTGCTGGGCACAGACTGGTGGTCAGGAAGGTCTGACCGTGTGTGGTGGGAGCAGTGGCTGTGGGGCTGGGCACCTCTTTGGTTGGGGCAGCTCACGTCTGTCTGTCCTGCCCATCTTGGCTGGGGCTCCCGCTAGCAGGAAGCGTGCCGCTTGTTCATTCATGTGCTCATCTGTTCATAAAACATTCGCCAACGCTTGCTCCTTGCTTGATATCGTCCCACGCACTGGGCTGAGGCAGCTGAATCCTGCAGTTCCTGCCTCCCAGGCCTTTGGAGTCTGTTAAGGGACACTAACTATTTAAAAAGCAATAATAATGTAACATGCCAAGAGCTAATCCAGGGAAGGGCTGTGGGAGCTTAGAAGACTCTTCCCTCAAAGTGTCCCTGGACCAGCTAGCATCAGTGTCTCCCGGGAGCCCATTAGAAACGCAGAATTTGGGTCCCCCCTCCTCCCTAGTCCTGCTGCATCAGAACCCGCATTTTAACACCCTTGCGGGTGAGCTGTGCTCACACCAAATGTGAGAAGCACTGGGTTGGAGTGTTTGATTAGGAAACACCAGCGTGCGTGTTCATGGCTACATGCAGGAGCTTTTCTAGGCACATGAGAGAGGGACATGCCAGGAGACAGGGGCCTGCAGGCGAGCAGGCACTCTGGTCCCTCTGTCCCCACACACCGTGCCACACCATGTATCCTTCTTTTGATTGAAGAGTCCAGATACTTGGGGCTTAAATGGGGGGAGGCCTTCTTCTCCCAATACTCACCTCCAGCTCTCTGTGCCACCTGGCCTGCCAGGGGACAGTCTCCCTGATGCTATCTGGCCCCATGGTTTTATTGGTTACCAAGTCCAGGCTGCTTCCTGCCCCCCTGCTCAGATTCAGTGCAAGGCTCTCCTCTACCCCAGTACAAGGGGGCCCTAGGAGAGGATTTGATTTTTCAGTGTCCCAGTTGTTCCCCTGCCCCGAGGTGCTCCTCTGGAAGGAGGGGGAGGGAACAGACCTTTCGGAATGTGCCGGCTGTTGGCAAGCTGGTCCTCCTCCTGCTTGCTTGTGGGTTGTCCCTACCGCTCTTGCCACTGGCGGTGAGCTCGTCGTCGTCTTCTCTGCCTGTGGTCTCGGTGTGGGTCCACTGCCCAGGTCCTCGTTCCCAAGCTGCTCCCCCTGCGCTGGTGAGATGTGACTGCATCTCCCTGCTGACCCCCAGCTGGCGCCATCTCGCCTCTGATGCTCACATTCCTTCCCCCACACTGGGGAAGCCTGAGCCCCCAAACCTCATCTGCGCTTTGCGACCCCGGCTCTAGGCTCAAGGGCAGTGGTGGGTTGACCTGCCACGCCTCTCGGGAACCAGGAACTCAAAGGCCTAGTGTCCATCCCACCCATGGAGGTGGGGAAAGCTTCCCTTCCTAGACACTGATCTCCTGAAAGGCTCCCTTCCGGGCGCCCTCCTGTATAAAGGCTGGCCCTGTCCCGCAGGAACGGTGTCCCCACTAGTCCTGCAGGGAGATGCGTCACCACACAGCGGGCATTCTCCCCACGTTGTGAGTAGGGTGCTTAGCACCCTTGGTTGTCCTGTGCAGGCACTCCTGGGCGGTCCCTCTCCTCCCCATCTACCACCGTGCTGCACAGGCCTCGGTGAGACGAGACAGGGGGATTGAGCTGGTGCAGAGCCCCAGTCCACACACATAGCAACACCCTAGCGAAAGTGTGTCGTAGCGTCTGCTGGGCCCCGAGGTGCGCTGCTGGTACTTCAGCGACAGCACGTGTCTCTTGCCTTGTGTGCAGCGTCTGTCTCCCAGGCAAGACCAAGCTTTTCAAGGTCAGGAATGTATCTAATGCGTCTGCCTCTGCCCTCTTCATCATTTAGCAAAGGATTTTAGACCCGCTGAATTCTCAGCAAGCCTTTGTTTATTTGAGTAGACTTTACTGAAGGAGCTCAGTTTGAAAATTTGTCTCAGAAAGGTTTTATGTAAAATGAAGGTGATTTTTCACTATTTTTTTTTTAATGTGTGTGTTTGGCGGCAGGTGTCAAAGGAGAAAAAGGATCCTGGGGTCTTCCCGGCACAAAAGGAGAAAAAGGCGACCAGGGGGCCCAGGGACCACCAGGTATGCTAGCCCTTGTGTTAGATCTCAACTTTGACTTTTGCTCCTGAGAAGTGCAGCTGAGCCAGAGTGAGACTAATCAGTTACCGCCCTGACTGCACCCAGCTCCACTAAGGTCTAGCGAGACCCAGTCACGGGCCCTGCGTGTCCAAGATGGAGCATTGGCAAGAGCGACCAGAACTTCCAGCCGTTCATATTTCATGTGCAAAATGAGGCCCAAGGAGGACTGGGGGCTCACCCAGGACCCCACAGTGTCTGGGTTGCTGGGCCCAGACCAGGACCCATTTCTGCCTCTGAGCCCAGAGCTGACCCTGTGAGCCAACCCAACGCAAGGTCACGTCCACTGGGAAATAACCATGGTGGCCAGCTTGGAGACTTGTGTTTTCAAATTTCTGAAACTATGATCGTGAATTTTATGAAGTATTTCTTTTTCAGGTCCTCCAGTTGATCCGGCTTACCTGAGACATTTTCTGAATAGCTTGAAGGCGAGTATTTCTCTACTAAACATGTGGCCTGTGTTTCCAGGGCCTCGGCTTTACGTCAGAGTCCAAGTTCATCCCACTCCTGCTGAAATATTCCCATGTGCTCTGCTTCCAGGGGGAGAATGGAGACAGGGGGTTCCAAGGAGAAAAAGGCGACTCTAACAACAACTTCTTTGTGTCTGGGCCTCCAGGCCTGCCAGGAAACCCAGGCCTAGTTGTGAGTAGTAGCCCCTCCAAACCATCTTCCTCGCAGGCTTACAGCCCTGCCTGAAGCCCCAAGAAGGACTAGGCATTTGAGGAGCTGAGAGTCAGTCATTGTACTCTGAGCTGGGGCAGGAGTTGGGGATTGGCCAGCTCTCCCCGTGATCAGTGGGGAGGGAAGTGAGGTGGGCAAGGCTACATGCAGCTAGGTAACTTCCAAGCCACTAAGCTTTATTCATGTAAATGGTGGAAAATCCACTCAACACAAAGGGTCATTAATGGTAAGCACATCATATAATAGAGGCAGAATGGAAGATGAGCGAGATATTTTTAGAGGAGCTATTTTTGATTCTTCTGAAATTTCATCAAAGAAGACACTCCTAAATAGGCTTGGTCTTCCTAGGATGAGACCCAACGAGAATATAGCCGCATCATTGACCTTTGGTTCCAGAGCTCACGACGAGGGTAGAACCAGCAAAGCCAGGATCAGGGCTCTACTTGTAGCTGGGCCTCTCTTTTGTTTTGTGATCTTGGGCAGGTCCTTTCCCTCTCTAGGCCTTAGTTTCTTCATCTGTAAAGTACAAAGTCTACACTAGATGGTCTCCAAGGTCCCTTCTGACTCCAGGGCTTGCTGGGGTTCTCTGTGGCATCATTCAACATAATGATGGGGCTGCTGCCCCTGAGGCCTCACTCCCCCTTGAACTGTGCCAAGATTGAGGATAATAGCAGCAATAGCTGGCATTTATTGCCTTCTTACAGATGTCCCCCTGAAAGGACTACATGGGACTTCTAGTGATGAATGGTGCTTTCTCTACCCTTACTGTGTGCTTGCCTTGATAGGGCCAGAAAGGAGAGGCTGTCATCGGGCCCCAAGGACCCCCAGGTGTACCTGGCCTGCCTGGGCCACCTGGCTTTGGAAGACCTGGTGCCCCTGGGCCACCAGGACCCCCGGGACCACCAGGACCTCCAGCTATCCTGGGAGCAGGTCAGTTCTGTAAGCAGTGCCATCATTCACACTGCCCTTACTAGTGTGCCCTGGGTCACTGCATCTGGCTCATGTGTCACAGCCGTACTGTCTGACAAAGGGCTGCTTCTGGGATGAAGCCTTATTTCTTTTCTTTTTTTTTAATTGAGATATAATTTACACATCATAAAATTCACCCATTTAAAGTGTACAATTCAGTAATTTTTAATATATTCACAAGGTCATGCAGCCATCACCACTGTCTAATTCTAGAACATTTTCTTCATTCCAGAAATTTCGTCCCATTAGCAGTCACTCTCTTTCCACTCTTCCCCACTCCTCCCCCAGATCTTAGCAACCATGAATCTACCTTCTGCCTCTGGATTTGCCTACTCTGGACATTTCATATAAATGGAACCATATAATATCTGGCCTTTTGTTTCTGGCTTCTTTCACTTGGCATAATGTTTTCAAGGTGCATCTAGTGGCGTAGCATGTATCAGTACTTCTTTTTATTTATGGCCGAATAATGTTTCATTGTATGGATGTACATTTCGTTTATTCATTAATCTGTTCATGGACATTTGGGTTGTTTCTACTTTTTGATTACATGAATAATGCTGCTATGGACATTCGTGTTCAAGTTTTTGTATGAACATATGTTTTCAGTTCTCTGGGGTACATACTTAGGAGTGAAACATAGAGTAACCCCGTATGGTAACTCTATGTTTAACTTTTTGAGAAACTGACGAACTGTTTTCCAAAGGAGCCATAGGATTTTGCATTCCTGCCAATGGTGTATGAGGGTTCCAGTTTCTCTTCATCTTCACCAAGATTATTATCTTTATTACATCTTTTTTTTTAGCCATCCTAATGGGTTCATGTGAAGTGGTATCTCGTTGTGGTTTGGGTTCACATTTCCCTAATGACTAATGGTGCTGTGCATCTTTTCATGTCTGTGTGAAAACTTCCTTGCTGCTTTGTCAAGGCTTTAGAGACTTAAGAACCTCCTTTAAGGACCAGCATTGATTATAACTCTCTATGTGAAAATCTATTCACCCCTTGGAGCCTCACTTCCTCAAATGCAAAATGAGTGAAATTTTAAAAACCTTCATTTATTGAGCATTTATCAAGTGCCAGGCATTTTGCTAATCATTTTACTGCAGTATTTTATTGAATTCTCATAACAACCCTTCAAGAAAAGTATCAGCATCTCCATTTTACAGGTGAGGAAAGTGAGACCCAGAGACATTAGGAACCTTTACAAGTTCACACAGTTAATAAGTGACACCCAGCAAGATTAGGACCCAGATCAGTGTAGCTCCAAGGCCTGTCTTATTTCCACTATGCCTGTGGAAGGCAGTAATATTAATAGTAGCAATGATAGCATAACTGCGTGCTTTTTTGTTGTTCAGATTGGCATGAGCCAAGTATGGTAGCAGCACACCTGGGAAGAGACCTACAGACTCTGGGGCTCAGGGAGAGCTTTACATGGGAAGTAACTTTGGGCCTGGGGCTTTGACTTGGGCTTGGATTTCTTTCTTTTCTTTTCATTTTTAAGAAATAGGGTCTCGCTCTGTCACCCAGGCTGGAACACTATGACACAATCACAGCTCACTGCAGCCTTGATTTCCTGGGCTTAAGTGACCCTTGTGCCTCAGCATCCCAGGTAGCTAGGACTACAGCTGAACCTGTTAGCCATGCCTGGATAATTTTTAAAATTTATTATGGAGATAGGGTCTCACTATGTTGCCCAGGCTGGTCTCTAACTCTTGGCCTCAAGTGATCCTGCCACCTTGGCGTTCCAAAGTGCTGGGTTGACAGGCATGAGCCACTGCACCCGGCTTAGACTTGGATCTTTGGCTGCAAGTGACAGAAACATAACTCAAAGTAGCTATAAGGGAAATTTATTGGACGTGAAGGAGGCAGTGGACAATCAGCTCATGGGAAGGGGGACATGCAGCTGGACCTCAGGAACAGCCAGAACCAAGGACTTACCCCTGTCTGGACTCACTGGCCATCTTTTTCTGAGCTTCTCTCTGTGTGCCAGTTTCATGCCTCCTTACCACAGACCATATCCTCTGCATGGTGGGAAATATGGTTACTGATGACTTACAGCATCTACTGTCAGCTTAAAATCTTGAAGCTCTTTCTCAGTTGTCGTCTGAAAGGTCCTGGGCTGGGGCAAGTCCCTGGGAAGGCTTCTGACTGGCCTGTGTTGGGCCACATTCCCAACCTTGAAAAGATCACCTGTGGCCAGGAGGTAGGATCACATGAGAACATGGTAGCTCTTTCTGGAACCGAATGGTTGCAGAGGGGAAGGGGAAGATCCTAAGAGAAGAAGATGAGGATGCTGGCCCTGCAAAGGAAGAAGGGGCTGGGTGGATAAAACCAGAGGCACCCACAGCCAAGAGGGAGGAGTAGGATGGCAGGAGGTGGAGGCACGTTACAGCACGAGTGCAGGATGCAGAGAATCTGCCCTCCACGGCAGCACTGCATGAGGGGCCCAGGATGCCTTGCTGCATTGAGCAAGCATCTCCCCTCGCATAATGTATGGCAGCGAGTCACAGTTCACAGAACACTTTCATAGCAGTTAGCCCATGGCATCTTCATAGCAGCCCTGGGAGGGGAGGAAATGGATGTCATTATAAAATCCATCTCATGGATGAAGACACTGAAGCTCACAGAGATTAGGAGACTTACTCAAGGTCACTAATACTCATGGGAAGCATGGATGGGATCTAAGTCCAAGTCCTCTGACCCTCTATCCACTAGATGTTTATTTACCATCTAGGTATGGATGTTCAAGTCCTATGTTGGAACTGAAGACTTGCGTGCAATGACCTAAAGAATCGTATGATTTTACTGGAACTTGTAAGGACATCCTTAACTCTGCCAAGAGCTTTGCAGATTTGAGGGCAGGGGACAGGGGATTAGAGAGATAGAAGAAGAACAAAGGAATAGTTGTAATAACCCTTCCTTATGTTTGCCTAGAGTAAGGGCTTTTCAATCGGGGAATCGTGGACTGCTAAACAGTGCAAGCATATACCGCAGGGATCTGTCAGCCCACTAACATTTTTTGTAGACTTGAGTATGTGCATTTGTCAAGAGAAGAGGGCAATAGCCTTTTTTGATATTTAAGGGCACTGTGACTCTTCAAAAGCTAAGAGCTCCTGGTCGAATGCTATACAATTTACAAAGCAGTAAGTTCTCACCACAGCCCAGGGAAGAAGCAATGCCTGTTTACATTCTGCAGATGAGGAAACAGCTTCAAAGGGCTTGCTGTTTCCTCAAGAACACATAGCAGGGAATTGACAAGCTGGGGACTTGAGTCCATGTCTCTGGCCCCAGGGCCAGGGCTGCTGTCCCTGCACCACTCTGGCCCCCTTCCACTGCCTAGCACCTTCTCTTCCTCTTTCTGGGCTTGCTTCCTGTTTGGTAGTCACATGGCTGTCCCTTGGGTGAAGTAAGTTGTATGAGTCAGGATATTTTTGGATGTAAGTGACAAAAAACTCAACTTAAACTGGCTTTCACAAACCACCACAACAAAAGGAATTGATTCACGTATAACGCTGAAAAGTCTTAGGCATGGCTTGAACCAAGGTGACAATCAAAGAATCCCAGCTCTTCCTCAAACCGGTCCACATGGCCTACGTCATATGCTGGGTCCAGACCACCAAGATGCAGCCACAAGTTAGGACGCTTTTTTGTACTGTGAGTGGGGTTGTAAACACTTCGCTACGGTGATCAGCTGACACCTGAGGCATTTTTCAGAGAGGACAGTTCTTTGTAACTTCTCTTTTCTGCTTTGTCATAGCTGTGGCCCTTCCAGGCCCACCTGGCCCTCCAGGACAGCCAGGACTTCCCGGATCCAGAAACTTGGTCAGTATCATTATCAATGTGTATTCATCATTCCATTTTGGATGGATTTACTTAAAACTCTGGCTACAGGGTTTAGTGCCTGGTACCCTTTCAGGATTAGCCTCCATGACAGTAGAATTGGTGCAATTCCACAAAGAGTACAAGGAATTTATTACAGATGTCATATGACTTAATATATGTCACTTGTTATTATATGAGAAACAAAATCATTTATTATTTAAGTTCTACCCTTCGAATCCTTAACTGACTAAGCTAAAACAAAAGACATTCATATAATATTATATACAAAATATCAGCCCAAGAGTGTAAACAGGATCACAACAGGTCCTTGTGCTGGTCATATTTACCTGGGTAGTTCAGCCTTGTCTCTTCTGCCAAAGGATGTCCCTTGTACATTTGTTATTCTGCAGCACATGGGAACGAGGTATGACACACCAGGATCATTAGAATGCACAAAAGCTGGACAAATACCTCACAAGGATGTCAGGAGTAGAATGCTCTTCTATCTTTGCTGGATTTTAGTTGGAAAATTTGGCTGCCAAAAGAGAGAACTGTCCAGCCAATGATATTTGGTTCCTCTAGGGGGGACTTCTAAGCCATTTTGAAGCACAGAGACATTATCTTCAAGGCTAAGTGAAAATTAATTTTTGTATCATCTTTCTCAGTGAAAATGAAAAATAAAAACTCTCTTAGCTGATGTTTCTTTGAGATTTGATGCTACTCAATAGATTTTTGCAGCATCCGTGTCTGCTACTAGGTATGCCAGCTGACTGTCTGATCTTTGGCAGCTTTCTAGGCAGCGAAATTACAGAGCCTCATTTTCTATCGTGTATTTAATATTGTAACTACCCAGCTAGGCAAAAAAGATTTAATACCTAAGTATAGTTGCTCACCTGCTGGCATTTCTAACTCCAAATGGAAATAAATTTGAAATTCCCGAAAGAGTAGCATGAAGTGGCACCACTTAACGATGTCAGGACCACACGCAGCCTCAAAAAATGGAAGGGACAGCGCTTACCAGTGATTTTGCTAATGCCAAACCCAACAAACACAACTCTGTCGACCGTTTTTAAATGTTTTTGTACTCGCAGAATATTACCTTTTTAGTTTTAATTCATTTATTAGAATTTTGATTCGTGTTTCTAAGTAAAACATGTTTTTTATTTATCAAAAAGGATGCCGTTTAGTTATAGTGAATATCTACATCTCTACACGGCACGATAAGCCTTGTTATTGAACGTGAGGGGTGGTTCGTAGTTGACTGTACAAAGAGGCCAGTTTGTCAAATTGTCCCCTTGCTCCGAGGATAACAGCGGTGTTTGGAATTTGAATGATCCGACAGGTCACGACCTTCAGCAACATGGACGACATGCTGCAGAAAGCACATTTGGTGATAGAAGGAACATTCATCTACCTTAGGGACAGCACGGAGTTTTTCATTCGAGTTAGAGACGGCTGGAAAAAATTACAGGTTAATTCCTAAACTTCCTTTAACAAACTGCCTCCAAATACCCTCTAAAAATAATCGTCTACTCCTATAAATGCCATTTTTCTGCTTTGAAAATAGGCCAAGTTTCTAGCTGATGTTTCATTTCAATGTACTGTTTTCCTTAAAGCTGGGAGAACTGATCCCCCTTCCTGCCGACAGCCCTCCACCGCCGGCTCTTTCCAGCAACGTGAGTAGTGGCCCTGCTTTGCGGCGCATTGCTTCATTCATCAGGGGTTCTAGAGTCTTGGTCTCCAGCACATGCTCTCCAACCAGACGGCCAGCTCTTCACCACTTAGTATCTGGTGGAAATGCAGAAGTTACTAGGTCCCAACAGAAGTGGAGGGAGAACTGGATCCAGCGGCTGGAGACTTGCTGTTCCCATGTAGTAGCTGAGGCCTCCCGGGCAAGCGGCGTCCCTTCTCTTGGCCTCAGTTTCTTCCTCTGTGAAATCATTGTTTGGCATAAGCAACTAAGAAGATTCCTTTAATTTTGTAACACTCTCTGCCTTATGAGAACATGGCCAACTGACATCCGTCTTTTAGCCCTACAGGCAGCCCTCTGAGGCAGGTACCCATTTTATAGATGATGAAACTGAGGCTCTGAAGAGGTGGCTATCTCTGTTAAGTGAGAGTTGGTTTTTAAACATGGGTCTTCTGCTTTCTTGGTTCAGTGCTGTTTTTCAAAGTCTTAAGAACATACCCCTCCCTTTCTGAGGATGACTTTTTCATTCGAGTCTGAATCTCTTTGCAGTTCTCTTTGCAGAGTCACAGTTAGAGACAATGAAAACTATTTAAAGTATCTTCTCGAGAAACATTGCACTTGCTTCCCATCATTTAGCAGTTCTAGGGAAAAAAACAGAAAGAAAGAAACTTTGCACTTGCACCTCAGCATCCTCTGAAGAACAGATTGAATGCATTTTCAGAACTCTTTCTTTTCCTCTTTTACGTAACAGCCACATCATCTTCAGCCTCCATTGAACCCTATTTCAAGTGCCAATTATGAGAAGCCAGCTGTAAGTATGATTTATGCATTGACTCTGCAAATACTGAGTGTGAGTCTATTATGTGCTGGGCCCTGTGCTTAGTGCACAGTCTCTTCCATCAAGGTGCTCGTGGGCTAGCAAGAGAGACAAACGAAAGATAGAGACTTACAATGCAGTTGCTGCTGGGTTGTTTGGGTGAGGCAAACAGAGGGTGCTGGGGGTACAAGGAGGGCCAAAGAAGTCTACCTGGAGGAGGTGACCTCTAAGTGAGACCTGAAGGATAGTTGGGTTCAGGAGCAAGCCAGGTTGGAGAAAGAGGGTGGGATTCCAGGCAGAGGGAAGATGGAACAGAGGGAAGCAAGGGGAAGCACTGTGCAGTCCTGTAACTTCAAATGTTTTAGTCTGGCCGAAGGAGTAAAACTCAAGGCAGAAGAGGAAGAAGTTTAGTTTGCAGAAGTCAGCAGGGGGCAAGGGCTAGTCAACAAGAGCCTGAAAGCTAAGCTGAGTACTTTGACCTTTTCCTGTGGGCACAGGGGAGCTACTGGAGGCTGTAAAGCAGGAGAAAGGTATGATAAGGTCGGCATTTCAGAAATTCCCTTCGTTATAGCGTCAAATGGATCAGAGGGGACAGGAACAGGGGTCCGAAGGCCAGTGAGGTGGCTCCTGTGCTTTCACAGCAGTGAGCATGTAAAAAAGTAGGCAGACTGGAGAGACACGAAGGTGGCAAGAGTGACTGATTGGATCATTGGCTGTCTATGGGGCAGTGAGGATGAGAGAGGTCAGAGAGGATACCCAGGTTTCTGCAGGGGTAATAGAGTGGCAACAGTTTCCTTTCCAGAGATCATCTCATTGGAGAGATTAGAAACTCTCATTCTACTCCTTTGCTAGCTAAAGTAGAGATCTTGTTCAAATCATTGCAGGAACCTCATGGAACTCAGTTGAATGGCAAGAAAGAATGCTATTAGTCTACTATTTCTGCAGACTGCCTTCTGCAAGGGTCTTTCTTCTGACCCAACACACATAATAGGTTATGAGAGCTTGCACACAGCTTTGGGTTGACCTGGCACGGTTCTGGCCCCAACTCTGTGATCCGACAGCTCCCAAGCCCAATACTACTTGGCTCATTTCAGAGTCTTGGGAGACATCGTCTATCTGGTCTCTCTTGGGTCAGTTGCCCACTCCCTGCCCAATCCAGGAGAAAGAGGTTGAAGGCCTAAGGCCACTCCTTGCAGCAAGGACTGGGGGCGGGGGGACTTTCAAAGAACCAGACATGGGAGTGGCAGACATCAGAAACCTGTTTCCTGTACTGCCACTGTTCATCACGGGGGAACTCATCTGGAGCATGGTGAGTCCAGGTGCCCAGAGGAAACCTGCGTGGAGACTACCAGGAAGGGGTAGGATATGAAGGCGTGAAACCTGGCAGTAGGATCCGGTCTAGAGATGAGCCATGCAGTTGTCGCAGGAGTGGTAGGAACCCTGAAAGTGAATCTATGCAGTGAAAAGGGATCGGACTATGTGGAACAAAAACAAAAGGGAACTGATAGGAGAAATATGAGAAAGAAACCGAGAAGCCATAGCCAGAGAGGAAGAAAGATGCCAACCAAGGTAGCAGCCAGCAGTGTCCAGGGCTGCCAGGAAATCCATAAAAAGAACTAAAAGGTATCCTTCAAATTTAGAAACTAGAGCACAGCATGTCAGTGGCCAAGAAGATCCTAGTTGGTGGAAGGGTAAACTGGAGGTGAGAGAAGGGAGAGGTGAGTGCGGGCAACCCTTCAAAAGCCCCCAAAGAAGTTGGGGCAGTAGCTAAAGAATTTTTTATAGTATTTTGCAAATGCAATAGTAATACATTATAGAAAATTTTGACAATAACTAAAAAGAAGGGAGAAGAAAATAGTAACTTACCTATTATAATTTTACCAAAATTACAACCACCCACAAAATAGCCATTTTAACATTTTGATCATTGAAACATTATTGTTTTCATAAAAGTGATACACATGCATTATAAAAATGTTCCAGCTATTAGAGAACTACAAACATGAGAACACAGAAGCCCCTGATCTCTCCATTCAGAAACAGCCATAATTGTAGACATTTCTCGGTATCTCCTTAAAGGAGCAGTGGGGGGGTGGGATTAGAGGCTTGGCGGGGACGCCCTGCACGCGCTCCGCACCTTTTACTTATTTATTTGAGATAAGGTTTCTCTCTATCACCCAGGCTAGAGTGCTGTAGTGTCATCACAGCTCACCGCAACCTCTAATTCCTGGGCTCCAGCGATCCTCTTACCTCAGCCCCCAGAGTAACTGGGACTGCAGGTGCATGCCACCATGCCCAGCTAATTTTTCTATTTTCTGTAGAGACACGATCTCGCTCTTGCTCAGGCTGGTCTTGAATTCCTGCCTCAGCCTCTCAGTGCTAAGATTACAGGCGTGGCCATGCCTTTCTTAGGTGGCCACTGACATTGGGAAGCCTCGTTCCATCAAGGCCCCTTGTGAACGCCCTTTGCTGTAGCCCCAGGAGTGCACTGGTTGCAGGGTGATGAGACCATAGGCCCCTTCCCTCAGGTGTCAGAGTCTCCAGATCCACGGGAAGGAGAAGGACCGGGTAGGGGCAGTGTAGCCAATGGCAGGGGCATCAGAGGGCCAGGGGTGTGTGTGGGGGGGAGGTAGAAGTCTGGTGGCCTACAGGTGGTGGTGGTGACTGGGCAGCATGCTGAAGCCCCCTCCCATCCTAATGGAGGCAATGTGGAGCCCCTTCGAGGCCTGGTGGGGAAGCCTCAGTCGGGGGAGGGGTGGGGCAGGTGGGAGGTCGGGGTGGTGCTGCTTGACTCGGACTAATCTAGGACTAGGTGGTGATCAAGGCAGAACCCGGGATGAATAAAGAGAGAATTGGGGAGGCGGCAGGTTGGGTGTCTGTCCTGTGCGGGGACAGGGAAGGACGGGTGGTGCATGGGGAACAACGCCCAGAGACGCGCAAGGACTGTGTGGAGCAGCCTGGACCCTGGCTCGTGGCCAGCTGTGGCCATCCGGCTGGAGCTTGAGAAGGAGAAGGAAGGCCGCCATGGCAGGCCTGCACCAGCACACGCAGGCTTCCTTCAGGTCTGGCCACCTCCTGCCTCACCACATAAGTCTCTTCTCAGGTCTTTTGGCTTAAGATATTTAAAAATAGTTTCCTTTCTTGGCAACTTGGGCTGAGGTCCCGCACCAGCCCTCCCCAGCTCTAAGTGGATGAGATAAAAGCTATCCCTGAGACAAGATTGAAGAGGAGGGGATGCGTGTCCCTTGATTATAGAATGTGTTCCCGAGGGTGTGGCAGCAAGGGCTGGGGGAGAGGGCAGCCGAGGGAGCTGGGTTTGGGGAGAGCTTATGCGGAGAAACGGGCTATGGAATGGCTTTGGTCTGGGCTGCTGAGCAAGACAACAGGGACGTGAGGCTAGAATCACTAGTAGACCCCTAGTTCCTAGGAGGGTCTATCCCAGCAGTCTTCAGCATATGTGACACGTTCTTCTCCTTTTGACACCTTTTCCCTGGGCCCCTCATGTGACCAGCCACAGGCCCACGCAGGAGACGCAAGAAAGGGCAGCAGGCAGTCGGCTTGGGGAAGCTCTGGGACCCAGGACCCTGCTGGAAACTGAGCTGGGGTGGCCCCAGAAGTCTCAAACATACAGCCTGCGGGCTGCATTCAGATCTGTTCGGATCTCCGAAGTGCTTTACTTGGTCCAAACAGTGTTCTGTTTTGCTTTTCTCATCGAAGGGAGAAATTTCTACCACTTAGAGCTGTTCAGACAACTGAAACAGGCTGAGCTTGGGGAGACCATAGCTCTCCTTTCCTGCAGGTGGTCAAGGAGAGGTTGAATAAGACGACCTCCACATGCCTCCCAGCCTGCAAAGTCTAGAATCTTCTTACGGACATGAGATGTTTACGAAGGTTGGAGTTTGCCTGTGAGTCTAACTGCACTCTGTTTTCTCTCACTTTTTCCAGCTGCACTTGGTCGCTCTGAACATGCCGTTTTCTGGGGACATTCGAGCTGATTTTCAGTGCTTCCAGCAGGCCCGGGCTGCGGGACTGTTGTCCACCTACCGAGCGTTCTTATCCTCTCATTTGCAAGATCTCTCCACAGTCGTGCGGAAAGCAGAGAGACACAGCCTTCCAATAGTGAACCTCAAGGTAAAAACAAGTACGGTTCCTACTGCCTTCTGGATGCACTGGCCCCCGCAGGGCCTGGGGCATCTGCCATTCATGACATTATCAGAAGATTGCTGACTCCAGGCCCAGCTGTCCCCCAACTGGCTGTGCCACTTTGCGCAGGTTGTTTTCCCTCTCTGGGCCTGTTTCCTTCCTGCTTGGATGGTCTGTGACTCTTGGAGCACACAGGAAAAATAACAATATTAACTTTTTTCACTTATATAGGGCTTTTTCCTTGTTTACAAAGCACTTTATACTCTTAATAGGTACTTCCAATAAAAATAGGAATTATTTTTTTCTTAGTTTGTCAGATAAGAAAACTGAGGCTCAGAGGAAGAAAGCAGTTTGCTCAAAGTCACTGCAAACGAGCATTAGTTTTCTTGACTCCTGTGTCTGAGGCTGTTGGTCCCACCTGAGGACGTCTTCTGGAGGGTATCAGCTGAGTGGCACCATAGAGCAGCTGGAGGACACTGGTCCCAGGGCAGAGGCACTTTGTCCTGAACCCTGGTTTGGTGTTTTCTGAGCATCTTAGCTTCCAAAGCTGGGCAGATATTTCTGTGCCCCATCTTCTTGTAAAGCAGGGCTTGGCAAGGTCCCTCGAATATACCATGGAAATAGCAGGCTCCTTCAAGGCTGCGGAGGGAGAGCTCTGTTGCTGCTCACACACATCCTGGCTCCTGAGCAGTAACTCGCTCTCAAGAGCACATCAAGCCCCTTCAGTCCCTGCAACCCCAGTACTCCAATGTGGAACCTTGAGGCTGGCCAGTTCCCTCCTGTCCCTAAACCCAGCACTTTCTGTCCCTTCTCCCAGAGATCTGTTCCACCTCCCGCTGGAATTATTTTTGTTCTTGGATCTCTCCACTAGAGACCAGGCTCTTTTAGGAAAACAACTAAGAGATTCATCTCCATATCACCCAGAGTGTAGACTGGCACAAGACCAGGCACAATTTCGAAGCTTAGTACAAGCACACAAAATTTTAAAATAACAATAATAAAAGAAAGCCCTAAAATATACTGTTGATGGGAAGAGCATTGTACACACATATGATAAGAGTCGTTGCCTCAAGAAATAAGATAGTCTGGCCGGGCATGGTGGCTCATGCCTGTAATCCTAGCACTCTGGGAGGCCGAGGTGGGAGGATTGCTCAAGGTCAGGAGTTCGAAACCAGCCTGAGCGAGACCCCATCTCTACTAAAAATAGAAAGAAATTAATTGGCCAACTAAAAAATATATATAGAGAAAAAATTTGCCGGACATTGTGGCGCATGCCTGTAGTCCCAGCTACTTGGGAGGCTGAGGCAGAAGGATCGCTTGAGCCTAGGAGTTTGAGGTTGCTGTGAGCTAGGCTGATGCCACGGCACTCACTCTAGCCTGGGCAACAAAGCAAGACTCTGTCTCAAAAAAAAAAAAAAAAAGAAAAAAAGAAAAAAAAGAAATAAGACAGTCAAAGCAAAAGGGTTCGAGGATGAATTATAAAATCAAACTATAAACATTGCTTGAGTTTCCACTCTGTCCAGGCTCTGGGATTGGGGCTGGGGACTTCAATGTGAGGTGTCATCTGGGCTTTGGAGAATGAGTAAAAATAGGCCATTTGTAGGCTGATGGTACAATGATTCTAATGTGGTGTTTTGTCTCTATAGGGCCAAGTACTTTTTAATAATTGGGACTCGATTTTTGCCGGCCATGGAGGTCAGTTCAACACGCACATTCCAATCTACTCCTTTGATGGCCGAGATGTGATGACAGATCCTTCTTGGTAAGTGAGGGCAGAAATGCTCAAATACAATATCATGGGCAGTTTTAGGAGGCATCCTAACAATCGCTTGCCTTTATGAGCTGCCCCTCTGGGCTGTTGCAACGTAAAGCCACAGGGCCGTGGGGAAAGCCCTGTCCTTGGAGCTCGGAGACCCAGGTCCAGTAGCTCAGTACGGGACCTTCGGGAAGGTATTTCCACTCTTTGAGCCTCAGCTGCCTTACCTGTCAAATGGTCAAGATAATCATACCTATACCATAGGATTGTTCTGCAAACAAAATGAATATGTGTGAAAACGCACAGCATGCCTTGGGCACTGAACGAGTGGTAAGCAATGCAACTCCCGGTGATCCTGTAACTCTATACTGTGAGTTGCATTCGAAATCTTTGAAAATTACGAGTGCTTTTTAGAATAGAACAACTCAGCAAACCTTTCCTCGGTGTCTACTTTATACCAGGCCTGAGGCCGGGCCTGGAAGGCACAGTAATATAAACCTATATGGCCCCTACTCTTACAGGACTCACAGACTACAGAGACACAGGCTAACTATGATTCTAGACAGAATGTTATCATCAGTAAGTGGAGAAACAGATATGATAGTAGTGTACAGGAAATATTCATTTTTATTTTGATTTGGGGGCAAGAATCAGAGAAGGCTTCCTGCAAGAGGAGGCATCTATTGGCCTTCGAAAGGTGCGAAGGAGTCACTCACTGGTCTAAAAATGAATGAGAGGCCACTCCAGACTAAGGGACCTCAGAAGCAGAGGTTTAGATTCACAAAAGCAGAGGATATGATTTGAAAGTGACTGCTGGGTATGGCTGGAATATCGTGTGTTCAGAAAGCTGGAAAAGCAGTGAGGACAGAGAGGTTACTTGGCATCAGACCGTGGAGGGTTAAGGAGTTTGATTCACTAGACTTATGCCAATTTTGCTTATGAACATATACCACAGAGAAGTGTCATTTCAAAGAATAACATGACAAAATTACTTTTTAGGCCCCAGAAGGTCATCTGGCATGGCTCCAGCCCCCACGGGGTCCGCCTCGTGGATAAGTACTGTGAAGCGTGGCGAACCGCGGACATGGCTGTCACAGGACTTGCCTCCTCACTGAGCTCGGGGAAGATTCTGGACCAGAAGACATATAGCTGCGCTAATAGGCTCATTGTCCTATGCATCGAAAACAGCTTCATGACAGATGCTAGGAAGTGATAATCTTCCGATGCTTCTTAAACAGTTTTCAGATTTTTCTTATGTGAAGAGCTGACACTGAAATCCAAAATGTTTAAATGTTGTAAATATTACAGTTTTTTTTTTTTATTACACATTCGTTATAAGAGCAACCAAAGAAAACATACCTCAATACACTCAAAACTGAAGACATAAAGGACTCAGATCAAAGACGAAATCTGATCCATCTCTCGGTGCTAGATTCTGCAGGAAACCCCATGCAGTGTGAACACACCCCAGCACAGGTTAAGAGCAAGTTGAAGACAAAGGCCATGGCATTCTGCCCACTGCATCCTTCAGAAAGTTACTTCCTCCTTGTAACCATTGTTGTTGAGTGCTAAGATGTCCTTCATGTTTTCTTACAAAGTCAGTGTTTAGAAATGTTACCCCTTTCTAAGTTATGTGCAGACGGAATGCTTTCTTTCCCACACATCCATCATTTGCAGCTGGTATGCTTACAGAGAAACAGAACTGCTCCCGTGATCCTGTTTGTGCTTTCTGATATTACCAGACTTTAATGTTTTTTTCCCCTAAAATATCATTGCGATCATGCTTTAGGAGTTTTGTATTTTTACACAATCATATTTTAGTATGGCATCTGTTTATATAACTCTGACTTGCCGGAAAAGTTGAAACTCCGAATTATCTGGAACTAGAAAAGAAATAGCACATAATTACTACTTTCTCTTGGTGGCTTTCCTCCCCACCCCCACCCCACGATTTTATGACTTCCATTTGGGAAGTCTTGAACTATAGCTGCAACTGAGACAAACAGGTTCACAGAGATGAATTTTCTGAGAAACATATATCTTCATGCTATATACTTTGATTTTTTTTTTCCATGTAAGTGAACATAAAAACATCTTTTCCAGGCACTTTCTTCTGTTTGACTTTGTCCCCCTTGCTCCTTTATTCTCCCTTGCCAATGTGGAAGCTGACCTGGGGTGGGGCTGCTAATCCTATCACTGCCACTTGTGCTTCTCCTCAGGCGATGAGCAGAGAACAGAAGGATTTTCCCATCATGCCCATCTGCTCTTGCCTGTGGTCCCCCACATGGTGGGGGCAGGGTAGGGTGGGCAGAGGAGCCCCAAACTGGGAAACAGGATGAACTGGAGTCTGCCACCATCTGAGCACATGACTTTGGGCAAGTCTGCCTCTCTCTCTCTCTCAAGGAGATTGGGATAAGACAAGAATGATATCAGCTCCCGGTTATTAAACATCAGACTCATTATATATCCCATCTCATTTTCACAGTAACTCTGCAAGGTGGGCATTTTTACCTCCACTTTACAAATGAGAAAAAAACAACAACAACAGTCGAGGCTCAGGAAGTTCCTTGTCCCAGGTCACACAGCTGGTTAGTGGCAGGGCTCGCTTCAGGCTCAGGCTCCGTCTCACTCCAGATCTGCCCAAGGAGCCCCAGTGCCAGGCTGCCTCTCCTCCCTCCCGGCTCCACCCCTGTGACTGTCTGGCTCCTGCTCTGACCCTGCAGGAGAAACATAATTGCCAGGCGAGAGGCGTGCTGGGATATTTCCTCCCATTCTGCTGGGGTGGCCAGAAACTCAGCAAACTGAATTCACCCTCATAGTCCTTGAAGTAGGAAGGAAATCGAAGAGGAAAAAAAAAGCAGCTCAGAACCTCCACTTAGGGGCTTCATAAATGGAAGGGCAGTGAGAATTGTTCTAATGGGTCATGGAATGAAGACAGTTATAGGCCGGAAAGCCCCAGAGGTGGGTTGTTAAGGATGTGCCCACCCACTGAGCGACAGGGTGGGGGTGATTGGTATGGAGAGGGGCTGCAGGGCAAGGGACAGAGGGCTCCTGAGGCCGTGCAGTGCAGCTGCCCGGTTTAGTTAGAGCCCACACACGGCCCAGGGCCATGGAAGGGGCAGGCTGGGATGGGGACCTGGCGGGGAGACTAACCTCATGCACTGGAGGAGGGCTGACCAGGCCTCCCGAAAGGGGCTCCCCTTTCAGACTCTGAGAACGACCGCCGGAATCTTAGGCCTGGTGATCGAGAGCCTTCACCGAGCTTTCCTGTCACATGCCAGAGACCATCAACCTAGTGTCCTCATGTCACTTAGGCAAGCCACATGGGCCCCTCTGCCAGCGTGTATTGCCCCATCTCGCAGGTCCATGTTGCAGCCCCTTGGTGGGTGGGCGAGTGCACGGGAAGCCTTCACCACTCCAGGGCTGGCCTGGCCCTTCTGCCAGTGGCCACCCCCATTCCCCTGGACCTACCTGCCTTTGCTCATGCTTCCCTCTCGGAGCACCTGATGTGTTTAACATCTGAACCTTGCACACAATTGAGACACAAAGGCTGAAGTGTCCACAAGCCTTCATTCTACCCTACGCCTTGAAGTCTTGAATGTACCTGAAGGCTGGGAAGCCAACTAACAGTCTCAGCATGATAAGGGAGGGGAGATTTGCCACAAGTTGGCGATTTTATAGTGCTAGAGGTCTTTTGGAGACTTGGTCTGAGTCCATACTGCAGACCTCAAGGTCTAAAGCCTGCAGCATCTGAAGTCCCCTGTCCACAACAGGACCAGAGGGTCAGAAACAGCTGCAACCCAGACCCCATGAGGAGGCACCCTTTGGAGAGTACAAAGGAGCAGGGCCGAGAAGGCATGGAGGGAGGGACAGCAAGCATGAATAAGACGGTCCCAGAGAATCCTCCCACCAACCTGGACGTGGTCACATAGTGTAGCTGGAAGAAAAACTGAAGAAACAGGAAGAATGGGCCACAGGAGCTGCCCTCAAATTTCTTGTGTCCTTTGGACTTCATATGGCTTGCACAGTCACTTGGACCTGTAAGGGGTGTAAGTAGGAGGCAACTGTTGCAATCCAGGATAGCTGAGCATTGGTCAATAAAGGAAACACAACTCGAATTAGCAAGCCAGAAAAAAAAAAAAAGGAATGTATTGTCTCATGAAACCGGGAAGCAGGGGGATGTAGAAACTCAAGCAATGTGGACATGGCAACATGGAAACTTAGTCTGCCTCTTCTCTCTCCGTGTGTGTTCGTGTGTGTGTGTGTGTGTGTGTGTGTGTGTGTGTGTGTGTGTGTGGCTGGCTTCTCCTTTTCTCTGTACTTGGCTTTTCTCCCCCAACCAAGGACAAGATTCCTTCATGTGGCAGGGGTGTTTGCAGACAGCTCTGGGCTCATATTATTCCATCACCCCAGAGAGTGGCCACAGATGAAAGAGAAGACTCCCACTTCCTTCTGGGATGACAATAATTCCTGGAATGGACTCTGACTGGTCCCACTTGTGTCTTGTGCCCATGACTGTGATTGGCAGACCCTGCCCCCAAGAGATGAGTTATGCAGAAGGAAAAATTCCTCCACCCAAAATGAATGAGGGTTTGCAACGACTAGAAAAGGGGGGCACAGAAGGTTGGTAGGACCCAAGAAAATAGACTGTAGCACACACAGCACACAGAAGCAGGGAAGGCTGAGTGTGGGGGACATCGTGGTGGAATGACAGGCAGAGGTGAGATGATGCTGAGCTTGAATTCTTAGCTTTTATCCCGCAAATAGTGAGGCACCTTGGGAAGATTTTAATCGGGTAAGAGATGGGGGTCAGATCCACGTTTGAGAAAGATCAAGCAGACCTTTTGTTTATTCATTCATCCATTCACAAATATTTCTTGAATGATAACTTTGTACCCAGGATCATGTTTGGATTTGGAGGTACAAAGATACACGATTTCCTCACTTTTCAAATGTGCCAAGCCCATTCTAACACCACATATTGTTTCAAATCTTTTTCATATCTCCCTACTCCTAAGAAACTCCACCAACTGGGACAAGCACCTGTGTGTGATGCTTGCTCACATGGCAGCTGGGAAGGCACTTCTTTGGTTACCCCTTGAGCTCCTGGGCCACCAAGACACCACTGAGACTCCTCGAAACTCTTTGATAGCCACTGGCTGATTTCCCCCTTCTGCCTTCCACCCTGTACTCCAATTTACAGGGCAGGTGAGTGTAGGGAGGTTTGAATTTTGGCTCTGCCACCTACTAGCTATGGAATCACAGGCAAGGTACCGAAAATCTCCAAGTGACTGAAAGTCACCCTGTACACTTGACCCTTCCCTGCAGCTCGGTTTCTATGCCTTTAAAATAGGGATAGTAATGGAAGCTACTCTCCATGGAGGTAATTTACTGGAAGTGTTGAGAACAGCATCCTGGCCATCCATTCAGGGTTCACCATCCTTGGCCTGCCCCAGGTGTCTCTCAGCAGGGGCTGGGCTAGGGTGGGGGCATCCTTCCTCCAGCCTTGCTAGATGGTGTCTTCCAATGTGCCTAGTTGCTCTGCCATCTCTAACCCCAGGGCTGTGACTCAGCACGTACAAACTGGTACCACTCTGCCTGCTGTTGGTGAGTATTCACAGTCCCAAGCCCCTAAGTGCTGCTGCTCCCACTGTCCATAACCGAACAACTAAAATGTTATCATCCGGCTCAGCAGGAGATGCAGGACTCAGTCCTGACATGAGAGCTGGATTCCTTCTGATTGACAAGAGCATGTGCCACACTGACCGTTAAATAGTCTTATTATCTCCTTGTGTAGAGCCTGCCCCAGACCCTGAGTTCCAAGAAGGATGCATAACACCCTGTTATCTGCTATGTGGGTAGGAGCAAATTGCTACCCTTCCTCTCCTTCCAGACTTGCACCTTTTCCTCTGGCCCTCCTCTCAGTTAGTGGCACTACCAGCCAGCCAGTAACCCAGGAGTCATTTATTTACTCATTTATTCAACAAACATTGACTGAGTGCCTTCATAGTAGCAGTAATAGTAACACCACCACCACCAACAACAATAAACCATAAAATAAGTGCTAGAAAGTTCAGCAAAGTGAGGATAGTTCTATGAGGACTACTTCAATTTTTTAAATGTCAAAATATTTTTAAATATCTTGGGGTGCTCTTGCAGGCTGCATGTGGTGCTGGCCCCTCTCTCCTCTCCCAGGGTCTGCAGCTCACGCCCCCATGCTGGTCTCCCGCCCTCCACCGCACCTCCTCCTCCAGTTCACTGGCCACACCAGGAGAGAGAACTTTCTAAAAAGCCTGCCATGCTCCGAGTTTTGATTTAGGTTCCACTTTAGATGAATACTCATTTGCAGAGTTTACATGCAAGGCGGTCCCAGGAATCACCAGCAGGGGAACAGGGAAGTGAGATGGGGAAGGTAAGGCAGATATAAAAGGGCACATCTAGACACCACTGTGGGTGACTAGATCTAGAGTGTCCTCTCCACTTAGGAACTCTGGGAGCCAGTGCAGCCTGGCACCTCAGTTTCCCACCTAAGGGACAAGGGTGCTGTGGTATTTATACACCAACCCCCCTCAGGCTTGAAAAGTCGGGGAGGAAGGGCGGCTGTATTGCATTGCAGTACTTCTGGCCTGCCTACAGGCAGAGTGCATTCAGGTCGCCAGAGAAAGTTCTCTGGCAAAGAGATGTGGACCCTGGCAATCAGAATGTAAAAATGTATAGGTGGGGCGCCCCAGCCTGCCATATCAGGCTTAATCTAGCAGGAAGCCACTCAGATTTTATTTCAAGATAACAATTTGAACTCACAATAACTTCCTATACCTTATTGAAATGATAAAAACAATTAAAAGAAAAAGAAAAAAACACCCCGCAGCACCACTGTTAAAAAAAAGGAAGAACATCAGCCAGGCAGAAACCTTGAGGACTTTCTGGAAGGTAGGAGCCTAGTATGACTGGATATCCTGCAACCTGTCTGCAAATCCTCCTGAGGCTGACTCCAGCGGAACGGTGCCTGGGAGGGGGGTGTGGGGGTGGGGGTGGGGACTGTGGCAGAGGGGAGAGGGCAGGGCTGGGGTTGCTCATAGAGACCCGTGCACGTGCTGACAGCACCCAGAAGAGCTCTCGGTCCTTTTCAATGTAGACTTTTCATATTTATGAACTTCCATATGTAACAACAGGCACCAACTTGTCACTTGCAGGGATTCAGTGGCCTCAAAAAGGGAACCAGCAGATCAATCAAAGTCAATGGCTTCTATTTAAAAAGAATTATTATGGAAAAAAGAGATAACTTTAAAAACTTCAGATGTGTATTTTTAGTGAAATTTCAGAGGGTAAAAAAGCATGGAATGGAATATGAGGAGAGCAAGAAACAATCTTTGAAAATAAAATAATGATTGTATGCTCACCAAAATAAAATAGAACTGTAGCATATATGCTACTGAAACTTGATTTCATGAATTATTAGATAAAATCAAAAGAATGAATATGATCCTCTCAGAACACAGACTTAAAAGATAAATGTGTGAGATAAAAGATAAGGGAGAGGCAGCTAGATATAATGTTTTGATATTTATCTGAGTCAGAATAAGAAAGAAGAATGGATGGACGAGAAGCATCGATTAACAACAAAAGAAAGTTTCCTGAGCTAAAGGAGCTTTATCTATGGATTGAAATGGTTCACTGAGTCCTGGGCAGAATTGTTGCAAAAAAAATCTACCCAAGTACATATCTGGTAAGATTTCTGCACTTCAATGATAATCCTATAAAATCCTAAAAAAAAATCCTATAAACTTCTATACAGAAAGAAATTCAGGCTGGCATTGGAGTTCTCATTTGCAATATTCAAAATCAGAAGACAATGGAGCAATGTGTAAATAATTCTGTGGATAAGAATTAGGCTATTAAAATTCCACAGGTAGCCAAACTTTCATATATGAAAACAAAAATGGGACACTTCCAGAAATGTCAAAACTCAAAATTATAGCATGCAGTTACCCTTTCTGAGAAACAAACTTTGTGGAAGAATTACAACCAAATGGAAATTAATGGAGAATTAAGATCTCACAAAGTAGAGGAAATCATAACACGAAAGAAATCTAATGAGAAACAAAGTCAAAATAATTTATAGTTATGTCCAAATCAATGTTTCCCAATGTGTATAGTATGTGTGCCACATATACATTGAGGTGATTTTTACTTTAATAGTTACATATTTATTTTAATATGCATTAGAAAAATATAGGTAGACACTCAAATCCAAAATTCCACATTTGTTTTTATTTAATATGAAGTGGATATTTTGAGTTTTAAAAAGTATGTTGGTTGAAAGAAAAATATTAAGTAACTAATAGTACAAATGGTATATTGTCAAGATGATAGGCAAATGAATGAATTTGGGGAAATGGTGAACTGAATAATTATTGATAATGTGGCTGTAAACTATGTTCCAGACTTTTACCCAATTGTGATGATAAAATAGGTTCATGTTTCTTTTAAAACCTAAATTACAAGTCAGATTCCCTAGGTTTGAAATTAGCACAAAGTTGTCTTTTTCTTTCTCAAATATTCTTCAACAATTCTTCCTTCAAATTTGCCCAGGAATTAGTTTGAGTCACTGTTTATCTGTGGGTACCTTTTGGGAGATGGGAATTCAGGGATGTCCCCTGTGGCCAGATTCACTTCCCTGGTGTCAATGCTCCATTGGCAGTAAGTGGCGGGTTTCTGAGAACTCTGCTGGAGTCAGGGTGATCTTGAAGAGACGTTCTGGTGGTCCCGTCACCCTCACCACCCCAGCTGCCACTGATCCGGGTCTCTGCCAATCAACGACACAGTACTTTCTCACAGTTCAAGAAAGGCTGCTGCTTCTCCTAGTGTTATGCTTGTTGGAGACACCCACCCACAGCAAAGCTGCCTGGCCTCCAGCGTCACAGCTCTTGCCTAGCGTGGCGGTTTCTGTTCATCCGTGCACCGCAGCTTCCTTAAAGGCCGCCCGCAAACAGGGGAGAGGCTGACTTAGAAGTTCTACCATTTATCCTACTCTGCGTTCAGCACAAGCATTTCCCAGACTGCGGTGATGGGTATTCTGGTGTCCCACAAAGCAGAGCCTGAGATGAGGACTTGATGCCGGTGACTGCAAGAAACCGGAGTAAGGAAATAGGGAGAGAAAAATGTAGAAAGAGGACAACCCCATAGATGGACATAATACGGAGGTCACTGCCATCAGCAATGGAGCTCAGTTCCTCCAGTACACCCGAGAGGTGCGTAGAATATTCACCCAACGCGTCTACCCGATGGACAGGAGGCAGGGGCATTTGCTCATTGGCCACCGTTGCACACTGGTTGAGAGCTGCCCATAGGGCATGGACTCCTCTGCGATTCTGAGCTGCCCTAGCCCGGAAAGCTGTCTGGCCCTGGGAGAAGGCCTCAGCACAGAGTGGAGAGGGACAGGAGGTGTCTTGGGGTGGAGCACCAGCAGCAGGAAGTGAGTCAGGCTGCCCATCACAGCTACAGCCGGAATCAGACATGGCCTAAAGGGTGTGACGCAGACACAAGAGACACCAACTACAGTCCCCTCGGCATCCAGCCTCTCCCCATCCTTATGATCAGTTTCCAATCAGGACCCCATCCTCCACGTGGTGCCATATTGCTTATGGGTTCAGTCACAGCAGCAACAGTAAATATGACATATTTTAACATCTTTGATCTTCTATCAGCAGGGAAAACATTAAGATAAAAACAAAAAATGAATTAACCAAAGTTTATAAAACATAGTAAAATTGATGCATTTTTTTTTTAAAAAAAGAGCTGATTATTTGAAAACCAACAAAAAATAAAGACACCTCTGACAAGTCTGACAAGCAGACTTCTGGCAAAAGAAAGAAAAACACACATACACAAAACTATGATGAAAAGCTATGAACCACTGATGCAGAAGCCATTTTAAAATTTAAAAGGTTCTATATATAATTTACCAACGTGAATTTTAAAATATAGATATAATGAATAATATGCTGTGAAAATCTAATGATCAAAACTGATGCAAAAAATATAAAAATATCTGAATATTCTACTAATCACAGGTGAAATTTAAAAGAGTGTCAAAAATAGGCTTACCTTCCCAAATTTGGCATTCTTAGGTAGACAGTTTAATGGGTGGGGTAGGAACAGTTCCTCAAAGAAAGGAGGATGCTACCCAGGAAAGAAAAAAATAACAGGCAAATGAAAATAAAAGACAGCCATCACATCCCGCCCCTTGAGTGTTAAACACACACTTTTTCATATATATAATTCCAGGAACATTCTCACTTGCATACACTAAAAACACACTCACCTCCTCCTCAAGTGTTGGTAACCAAGGTGGCATCAGCTGTCGCATCCAGCTGCAAGTCAAGGGTCTCTGGGGGCTACACATTCCACTCAATCAGGTCTTGATGCTGGTCAGTCAATTATTAATTATTGAGCACACAGGAGTAGGGAAAAAGATAGAGTAACTGCCCTCAAGGATCTTATAGTCCAGTGGGAGAAGATAGATAATAAACATGCAAACAAATAAATAGATAAGATGAATTCAGGTACTGAAAACTGCCAAAAGAAGACAAACAATGGTAACGGGGTTGTATGTGGCTGGGAGAGGCGTGTGCTGCCTTCGCTGGCATGGAGAGACCCTTCTGGAGAGATGATGTTTGGGTTGAGATGTTTGTCATTGGCTTATTAAGATGTCTTGATGAAGGTATACATATGACACTATTTGATTTCTTGCAATTGCTACCCCACCTATGCCATCTCCGCAGCATGGTCCCTAATAACATAAGCCCTTATAGGCCTCTGGGGAAGTGTCTTAGTTAAGGTCCATTCAAAAGACAAACAGCACTTGCCGTATTTGGAACAGAGGGAATTGGGTGCAGACAGTGAGTGACATGGGTCGTGGAAAAGTCGAGAAACTGAACAGAAGGCAGTAAGACTATCCAGATATTATCCAAAGAGGGACAAATAGCGGAGGATGTGTGAGCAGAGCCCGGAGGCTAGGATCAAAGAGCAAAAGCTGGACCCTGCAAGGTCTGGAGTCATGAAGGAGGAAGAGCCAGTCAGAAACCCCACTGGAGACAGAGAGTGGACGACGAATACCTTGATTCTTCCCTTCCTCCTGGTCCCCAGTCCCCATGCCTGCCTTTGGCCACACAGCCAGGAGTCAGCTGACCCAGCAACTCACAGGGATCAGGTGCCGAGTCCCAGTAAAGGGCAGTGGTGAAGAAGGGTGAGGACAAACAGGCCCGAGACTGACACGGATTCCATAACTTCCTGGTCATTGAAATTCTAGTTGGCTTTAAGACTTCAGGCTCAAACTAGATTTAAATCGCATCTCCCTTCCCTTGCCCTTACACAGAGCACTCTTGAGCTGGGATCCTGACTTCCAGAAACAAAGATGGGAAAGGAGTGTGTACGGGGTCTGAGATATCCCTCCCTTTCCTTCTTCGAGGCTCAGCTCTTCCCATGTATTTGAGATGGGCAGGAAGAGAAGAAACTGGACAGGAGTCTCTTCTCAGCGGGCCACAGCTGCGGTCCTTCCTGGGTTGGCCGTCACTCCTTCTCTGGCTAATGCTGGCCACTGATACCTCCCTGTGGTGGGCATTTAAATGCTGACCAGTCCTCTGTAGGACCCGTGGGCCCAAGCCCAATTTCCTTCTGCAATGTCCACTGAGCACAGCCAGAAATTCTCCCATTCTTTCCAGGGCAACTGTATAGGCAGTTGCCTATAGGGGTATAAGCAGCTCCATGTCTGCCCCTATTCTTACCTTGAAATAACGCCAATTATCTCTTACCTTACTGGGATAAGTCCAAAGCAAATTAAAAAACAATATCCAATTTGGGAACAGCATACTAATATCCTCTTATTTCAGGAACCCCCCCCCCATGGCTGATTCTCTGGACTCTCCCCAATAGCTGGCTCAGCAGGGAGGCCCCCTTCTCATCACAAACACTGCACTCCCCACAAGGCAGATGATTCTGGCCCTAACTCCCTCTCTCTCCCCCTCCCACAGGTCATCTCATGAGGTTCTGGAAGGAGGGATGAGGGAAGCCTGGTAGGGATAGATCTGACACCTTTTAGTAAGCCCTGGGAGGGGACTCTGGTGCCATGGTGGCAGCTCTCTTACGAAGGTGGCATACTTAGAGCCCCTTTGTCCTCACCTCTGGGATTTAGCTGGAATTTCCCAACAGGAAAAGTCCCATGGAACATCCTGTTGCATGTAAACGGAAAGGAGCCAGGCTTGCAAAGATCAGGGGGAAGAATGTTCCAAGGAGGAGGAGCAGCAAACCTAAGGGCCTTGAGATGCAGAGCAGCGTGGTGTGTCTGAGGGGCACAAGGAGGCCAGGAGGAGCTGAGCAAGAGCACCCATGGGAGAGTAAGTAGGCAACTTCGGATACCTAGGTTCTTATAGACTAAGATAAGGGGTTTGGATTATATGTCTTCTTGCTCTAAGAAGCTACTGGAGGTGGCTTATATACTTGAACTGATTTTTTCTTTTTTTTGACGCAACAAATTCTGTAGCTGGATGTATCATTATGACACTTTCCACTGTCAGAAAAAACAAAACCAATACTGTTTACACAAAAAGAGTCTCACAAACATGTATTCATCTTCTTTGGCTAACACTCATTTTATTGTTGAGGTAGATGCAAGACTCTAGATTTTTGCTGCCCACAGATCTATGCGGGTTAACGGCATATGAACTGATTATTGTTTTGGAAAGACCACTGTGACTTCCGTGTGCTGAGCGGGGACAAGTGGACCAGTCAATAAACTGGTGCAGTGACTTAGCTGGGAGAGGATGATGGCCTGGGCTCTGGTCGAAGCAGGGAAGGTGGCCAGAAGTGTGCAGATTTGGGATGGATTTAGGAGGAGAGCCTTGCTGAAAGGTCTCAGTTTTGAAAGAATGATTCTAGGATTTGGGCCTGGCCGACTGCCTGGGTGATGATGCTACTTCCTGGTATGGGGATGACTCCATAAGGGCAAGATTTGTTCACAGGTGTGTTGTTTCTTTTCTTCATTATTGTGTCCCCAGGACCTAGAAGAGTATCTGCCACTTTGTAGGTGTTCAATAAATACTTGTTGAATAGACAAAAAGCAGAGGTTTGACCAGAATATAGTTGAGAAGCCTGTGGGATATACCGTGTTCCTGCCACCTGGGACTGGATGATGCATTTAACCACTCTGTGCAGACAGTCCCCAACTGGACCATGGTTCAGCTTAAGATTTTTGGACTTTATGATGGTGTGAAAGTGATATGCATTCAGTAGAAATTGTATTTTGAATTTTGATCTTTGCCCGGGCGAGCGGTACGTGGTATGACACTCTCTCATGCTGCTGGGCAGCAGCAGCGACCAGTGCATGACCAGGGCACACAACCGACACTCTATGACGCACTGTATTGATTAAATTATAGGAGGTATTCAGCACTTTATTATAAAATACGCTTTGTGTTAGATGTCTTTGCCTGACTCTAGGCTAATGTAACTGTTCTGAGCATGTTTAAGGTAGCGAGGCTGAGCTAGGATGTTCAGCAGGTGAGGTATATCACATGTATTTGCAACTTAAGACATTTTCAACTTATGATGGGTTTATTGGAAAACAATTTCATCATAAGTCCATCATAAGGACTACCTGTATAAGTTTGCAAAATTTCTATTGAGAAAAGGGGAAAGGGGATGCAATTCCAGTTGTCATCAGCTAAGAACCTATATCCCATCCTTCTGGATAGGGGCAGCAAAGACTCTGCCAGCAGACGAACAAGTTCTTTGTCCTCCTGTGGGTTCTACCCGTTGGGGGACTTGAGTGGGCTCCTCTGAGCGGCAGTAAACTGGCTCCACTCTGGAAGGATCTCTGCTCTTCACCCCGGTCCTAGAGGATTGTCCATTCTCCAGGGATGTAGCTTCCTGGGCTTAGCTGCCTCAAAGCTCCGAGTGATGGGGAAGGCCTGCACGGGCCTTGTGCTTGTTGCTTCAAGATGAGGGGCTCCCTCTTTACTCCAGCTCCCCCAGGATCCCCCTACCCTAGCACAGAATTTGCTTTCTCAATTCTTTAGGGAAAGAAATCACTGAACTCTGCACTCTTGGAACCCTGCTGCAAGTAGAAGGGGCCTCTCTTTTACCTGCCTGCTGTTCCTTCTGCTTACAAACAGCCCAGTTTTGCCAGAAACATCCCATTTGGCAGCACCTCATTAGAGGGCATAAGAAATAGCCAACCCATTCCAACCTCCTGACACCTTTTGACCTCAGATGTCTTGAAGCAGCTCCTCACTACCTTGCTTCAGCCAGTTCCACCTTTTAAGGTCCATTCGCAGGTATCTGTTTCTGCATTATTCGGGCTTCTTTAGTTATAGTACAGAAGCCTGAGTAAGATTAGCAGAACTAAAACAGGAGAGTTATTGGCTCTTGTACAAATCGTGGGTCTGGTGTCAAGATCACTGTGTACAGATGAACAAATAACACTGTCAAGTCTTTCTCCTCCCTTCTCCCAACACTTTCCCTCCATCACTGGTTCTCTGTGTTGGACTTCAGATGGCTGCATCCTGGCAAGGGCAGGCCAGGAGGCACGGCCACCAGAAGCTCCTGGCTTGTCTTATTTAGCTCAGCTCTGCCAAAGCAAGAAGTCTTCTCTCTCCTCCCCCTGCTTGGCTGGACATAAGTCCCAGCCCGATTGAATGTGCTTTTATCAGTTTCTTCACTGGATCTCGGCAGCTGGGGGATGGTCAGGCCTAAGTCACAGTATCATTTTCGTGACCAGGGAGCAAGGATTTGTGATTGGCAGCCCCACTGGAATCAACCACGTGGTTGGAGCATGGGAGGAGCAGATCTCGAAAGGAAGGAGGTGAGGACCGTTGTCCCAAGCCGGCAAAGACAACAGATCCTCTTCCAGTGAGTCAGATTTAATGCCAGGACCCAAGGAAAGAATGAGCATTCAGAGGCTTGTTTTTGTTTTCTTTCCTAACTTAAACAAGCAGCGGACTTGGTGGGCAGGGAGTGTAATGAGGAAGTGAGCAGAAAGTCTTCGTTCATGGTAAGGTGTACTAAGGAGGAAGAGAGGGGAGCAGGCCCCACCTTTGCCCACTGGGCTCTTGGAGGCTATTGGAGAAGGAAGCCATTCCAGGTGATGACTCAGTGTGGTGCATCATGCCTTCCTCAGTTCTGCTCTGTCCAATTCTCCAAAGCCAAACAAATAGGAAGTGTGGCAGACAGATTCTTTTTAGTAGCAGTACACTTGGGTTTGTTTTCATGGGCATGAGTCCACTGGAAATCAATTATTTTCTCTTGCTTCTTTGCTGCATCAGAGAAATGGAGCAACTTTAAAGAGAGATTTCAAAGAAACAATATTGTAGTTTACAAAATGAGATCACAGAGTGACTGCCAAGTTGGCTGTGCTAAAATGTCATGACTTGTTCTGACCATAATGCTTATTAGAATCTTAGCATGCCAGCATCAGAAGGGAGCTCAGGACCACAGCCAACCCTGTCACACTACAGAGAAGGAAACTGAGGCCCAGGGAGGAGAATGGAGTGACTTAAAGGACCCAGTGAGTTAGAGGCAGAGTGAAGTCTATCGCTGAGGTCTTTTAAATCACTGCACGAGGATCTTTCCATTAGTCATATAAGGATGCTTAATAAAGTCAATAATGGAGTGTCTGCTACAAATGTGCTTCTCAATGTCCTTGAAAACAGTTGATGGAAAATTTCAACTGGTGCTGCAAGTGAAATTGCTAAATGAATTCAATTCTTTTTTTGAGACAGAGTCTTGCTCTGTTGGCCAGGCTAGAGTGCCGTGGTGTCAGCCTACCTCACAGCAACCTCAAACTCCTGGGCTCAAGCGATCCTTCTGTCTCAGCCTCCTGAGTATCTGGGACTACAGGCATGCACCACCATGCCTGGCTAATTTTTATATATATATATTTTTTAGTTTTCCAGCTAATTTCTTTCTATTTTTAGTAGAGATGGTGTCTCACTCTTGTTCAGGCTGGTCTTGAACTCCTGACCTTGAGCAATCATACTGTCTCAGCCTCTTAGAGTGCTAGGATTACAGGTGTGAGCCACCGTGCCTGGCCGAATTCGACTCTTGCAAGCCAAAAATGTCTCTACAAAGATGTGACTTCATCCTGGTTTAAACACTGGACACTTGAATTCGTCCATCAAGGTCATGCCATCTGGGATTCTGACCAATAAAATGATCTGACCCCAAACTGGGACTCAGTCTCCCCTGCTCTTTGGAATATACTCCATCCCATAGTGCCCTTGCCTTCCTGTGGCCTTCTCGGCCTCTGAATTCCTGTGCTCTGAAGTTGGTGTCACCAAGGAGACTGCTTGATGATGTTCTTGTCATCTCCGGTATACTCTGGGTTCCCCATGTGACAATTGGACTGTGCCACTCGAGTATGGCCCCTGTAGACTACCTTGTCACAACAAGGCTGTGTGGGTCACTTATTCCCACATCCCCCTTGCTCTGTGCCCTGCAACCTGACCTGTCTGGAATATAGAAGTGGATTCCCTTGCCCTAAGCTTCTAGCTGGGTTCAGCCAACTGGCTCCAGGTGGGAAGGAGGAGAGTGAGGTCGGGTACTGTCTCCCAGTTTCCTCTCCCTGGGGTCTCCAAGAGCTAGCTGCATCCCTCCACTAAAAAACCTCAGCTCCTCCCTGCACAGTACTCTCTCTGCAGGGACAGTAGTGCTTCCTCCCCTCCTCTGCCCAGGCCTGGGCAGGCAACAGCCCTGCTGTTACTAGTGCTTTCATGAGCCCTTTGGGGTTCTGCATTCTCCTCTGTGGTCTCTCCATACCTTGCCATCCCTTTTGAAAATAATCCTTTTACTAAACTCACCTCGAATTACCCCGTTTGGGTGTGCCACCTGTTCATCTGGGATTCTGACTGGTAAGGTACCTGACTCCAACCTGAGCCTCAGTATCCCCCAGCCACTGTAACATAACCCTCTCTCAAGAGGAAGAAACTCTGGAGCCCACTCTCAGGAGCCAGTGTGTCTGTAAGTTCCTTGAACCTGGACTCCCAAGTCTTTTTTTTTTTTTTTTTGAGACAGAGTCTGGTTCTGTTGCCCAGGCTAGAGTGCTGTGGTGTCAGCCTAGCTCACAGCAACCTCAAACTCCTGGGCTCAGGCAATCCTCCTGCCTCAGCCTCCCGAGTAGCTGGGACTACAGACATGCGCCACCATGCCCAGCTAATTTTTTCTGTATATTTTTAGTTGGCCAATTAATTTCTTTCTATTTTTAGTAGAGACGGGGTTTCACTCTTGCTCAGGCTGGTTTCGAACTCCTGACCTTGAGCGATCCTCCTGCCTCAGCCTCCCAGAGTGCTAAGATTACAGGTGTGAGCCACCGCACCCGGCCTGGACTCCCAAGTCTTAATAGCAAATTCTCACCTTATTCCTGGGAACAAGTCTCCGAGAACTGAAGGCAGGACCTCTCACGTGGAGATGGCAAGAAGCCAGGAAATCAGGACCTTGAGAAAGGAGGTTGCAAAGCTGTGCTGGCTGTCTGGGCTGTCACAGGTGTCTCAGGTAGCAGAAGGGCAAGGACAGGGTCTGGTGATCTTGAAAGAGAACATACTCTGGCAGCATTGGAAACCAGAGTGTTCCTCTGCTTCTTACACTTGGGCTGACAAGAACCCGAGGGGAAGAGATCTGTGTCTGTGCTGAGGCCGGAGCACTGGAAGGAACAGTGCCTGCCAGGGCCCTGCGTGGAGGTGGTGGTGCAGGTCTGCTAACTGGAGCTCCCCGGGGAAGGAGTCCCCTGGGGAGAAGCCCAGTACTCTCCTTTCAGCACTACCTTTCCCCCCATAGCCCACTGGTATCAACTCCTAGACCCCCAAATCTAGCCATCCCATGGGCTCTTATGCTTTAAGCTCCTGTTCTGACAATCGCAAGCTATTCCATAATAGGCAGTGTCTTCTCTTTTTCTATCCCCCATTGTGCTAGACACAAAATATGTTAGAGTAAGAAGAGTTTACAGTCACTTCCAACCTGCTCGCTTCAGACTGCCACTTGAGCACAAAACTGTGTGGGTTTCACCAAAGAAATAGACAGTTGCAAAGATGTCCAAAGTGAGAATATTATCTCACATTTTTTACAGTGTTTCACAGTTTGCCAGACATTTTCTCATGGATTATACATCATTTGGTTCTCACAATAACCCTACTATTATATATATGTACATATACGTGCATGCATATTATGTATTATATGTAACATACCTACATAGCATATATACAGTTTTTATATTTGTATCTCTAAATATAATGTATCAGAAGCTCAAGGCTTCAAGAAATAAAATGACTTAATCAAGGTCATGTAACAAGTCAGAATGAATTGCCTCTTTATATATCTTATGATCTCACTGTGGAATATATTAGTTGTGATTTTGTCTGCCTTCCAGTGGAGTCTGTGAGCTCATTAGCATAGGGTCCATGGCTTATTATATTTTTGTCCTACATACCAATAGATGTGTGCATGTGTAAATGTGTGTATACAATGCATCTTTCATGTGTAATGAATACTAAAACAACCAGCCATGTGTCCACCACTTAGATTAGAAAGTAGAATGTCATCATTACTGTCCAAGGTGCCTCTGTGGCTCTTTCCTGTGTTTCTCTTTTTCTCAAACCCCTAACCACTATTCTGAATTTTGTCTTTATCATAGGCATGTATCTCTAAACATATATTTACTTATTACTTTAAATAAATGGGTAAATGGCTTATCTTTACGACCCCCACCCCCAACATACACAGTGTCCTACACTCTACCCAGCCTTGGGCTAGCCTGGCTCTAGCATAACCAAAAAGGATCTACCTGCTCACCATCATTTCCAAGGGCTTGAAGAAGTCTGGTCACTTGGGTTCTAGGGAACAAAAATCATGGGAGCACAATATCTTGGGGCAACTAACTGGACGACACGTTCACACTGTCACTCCAGTGGCGTCCTCTGTAGCCACACATCCAATCTATTCAGGGGGAAAGTCTTAGTGACTGCCTTACTTGTACCTGGAGTCCCATTTTGGAACTCAAAACTCTTTTCTCCCAGGACTTCCTTCTGAGTCACTAGTGACAAGCAGCCCCTGCCCCTTACCTCCCCAACACCCCAACACCCCCCATGCTTAATGACCCTCCATTAACCCAACTTTCATTTCCTTACACACTTCCCTCTCAAATTCCTGGAGAATGTATGCCACATCTCAACAACCATTTCCACAGTGCAAGCAGTTTATGAAACCATAAAGAATGGCATTTTTAAAACTGTGGGTCATGACCCATTAATGAGTTGTAAAGTCAATTTAGTAGGTTCAGACCAGGATTTTTAAAAAATGAAAGAGAGTTGGGCATTACCTCATCAAGCAGCCAGGATTACAAAAATACCAGAATGTGTTCCCAGTAGCAATGTAGCAAGGGCTAAGTATTATTTTGTGAAAATCTCAGGTGTATGTGTGTGTATGTGTGTGTTTGTCCTGGGCCACAATGTAAAATGTATTTCTTACTGCCGGGCTCAGTGGTTCACGCCTATAATCCTAGCACTCTAGGGAGGCCAAGGAGGGAGGATTGCTTGAGTTCAGGAGTTTGAGACCAGCTTGAGCAAGAGTGAGACTCAGTCTCTAGGAAAAATAGAAAAAACTAGCCAGGTGTGGTGGTGCACACCTATAGTCCCAGCTACTCAGGAGACTGAGGCAGTAGGATCGCTTGAGCCCAGGAGTTTGAGGGTGCTGTGAGCTATGATGTGGTGATGATGATGGCACTGCACTCTACCCAGTATGACAGAGTGAGACTCTGTCTCAAAAAAACCCCGTATTTCTTAACCATAAATCTTGCTCAAAAAATGTTTTCAAGCCACTGTTCAAGAAGGACCTTGCCAGGGACATTCGTTGCTTACTCACCTCCACTTATTCCATCTCTCCTCTACAGGAGGACAGTCTTGTGGTTTGGACAAGCCCTAGGAGTGGCCACGAGTGGCGTAAACTAGTACCATAATTTCAACTCAGTTGCTACCATGATTGGTTCAGGGATGGGCAGTAATCCTAGGCTTAGACCAACTTGGACATGTTATTCCCTGGCCACAGTGGAAGGGACACATGACCCAATTAATTCAGGGATCCATTTTCCAGGAATCCAACCAGATCCTTTGATGGGCCTGAAAATCTTACAAAGACATGTTTTGGAGAAGCCCAATCTGGTCTGAAACACAAAAAGCCAATTCATTGTCCATCTTGACCCTACCCCCGACCAGAACTTACTGGGAAGAAGAAGAGGAGACTTAAAAAAAATAAAACCCCAAAACCAACCAAACAAACAAATAAGACACAGGGTAACTTCTAAGTGACATCATCAATAACCAACTTATAAAAGTCATGGTTTTGCTGCCCAAAAGAGAGCTTTGTAGGTGACCACAGGTCTCTCTCCAACTTGGGTACCCCCAAGGAGTAGTTTACATACTGAAGAAACTTGGGCACTTAGGAGGCTGAATTTCTAGGGAAACAGATTTGGGAGTCACCAGCACGTCCGTGCCAGGGGAAGCCAGGGGTGCATTTGAGGCTGTCCAGGGAGAAGCACATGCCAAAGGGGAGAAGACCTGGGGCAGACCCCGGGGGGCAGCAGTGCTTGCGATGGACGGAGGAAAGAGTGGTCAGAGGGAAAGCAGATGCTAGTGCACTTGCCCTGTTGCGTTGTGGTGGACACAAACGGCCACAGTCTTTCCCGCTGCTCCTCTGTGGCAGTCTGCCAAGGCCTGGTCTAGATTTGCAGGCCAGACTCCCAGGCTCCTGTGACAGAGCTCTGGGCCCCGGGAGAAGTAGAGGGAGAAGGCTGGCTGGATATACTTCAGAATGGGCCGAGGGCCTCTCTGATGGGAAGAAAACATCCAGGAAAGAGGGTGGGGTGGCACAGACACATTTTGAGAGAAGATTTAAATGTAAACCCTCTAGCATCATTAAAATTTTTCTTTTCAATAAAAACTTAAATGACTTTTTTGGTGACAGGAGGGGGGAGTCAGACTGTTGCTTCTTTGGATGAAATGTGAGGAAAGGACTAGGAGGTGGTCAGCTGTCCTAGAGTTTCAATACTCCAGGGTAGTTAATTAATTGTCTGTAGCCATCTCCCTCATTAACTGTGAGCTCCTAGGGGGAAAAAGAGAGCTGGCCCCAGAGCAGGTGATCTAGGAATGTTTGAGGGAGGAAGGAAGAAAGGGTGAGTGGAAGGATCTCTGGCTTTATGTAGTCTGCTCCCTCCAGGGGCACCTGCCCTTCCCTGCCCAACCCTAGGAGGGCCAGGGAGCCTGACCATACACTGGCCTTATGCTGGAATTGGGAGGAAGGAACCCATCTCAGAAATAACATGGAGTCCTTTGCAAATGGAACCCTAAAATAGGGTGTGGTGCAGAACTTTCCAGAAGCTCAGACACATGTTCTATGAGGTTGGTGGGTTTCTAGTGTTTTCTTCTTTCATTTCCCTTAGCTTCATTGTTATATTCCTTTGGAAAGTACCAAATCGTCTCTACTTTCTCACTGGAAATGAGGAAGGGGTTTGGGCTACGTTGCGGGGGACTGGGGGAGGAGTCAAGAGCTGTCCTTGGGCTGGGTGTGATGACTCAGGGACAGTTGGGGATGCCAGTGTGGTCTGTCTAGCCCAGCAGTGCTTGGCCAGCCAGCACTCAGGCTCTAGGAAATCTCTTCTAAAAATGCATCCTGGCCTTTGCTTTCGGCTCAGGTGAGATGCTTCCCAGAGTCCAGCTCAGCTCAACCGCGGTGCCTCACAGACGCTGGAGCTCCTCAAGAAACAACCCTTCTAACCTTTTCCTCAGAATCTGGAGATGGCTGGGGCTCTGAGACTCTGCTCTTTCCTGGAAACACCACGTGGCCTCGTTCTGATGGGCTTGCGTGTGGAAACGGCCTCTGCCCTGCATGGGATGAGTCTGCAGAACCTCCCTTTGGGCTCTTGTCCAGTGTGACAATTTTTGAGCTGACTCCCTGCACCGCGCACCAGGGCTGTGGGGGGCCTCCACCCTTGTGGAGAGGATAGTCGGGGAGCATGTGGAGGGGTCAAAACAAAGAGGTCTGGAGGCCTTGAATGCCACAGTAAGGGTGTTTGAGCTGGAGTCCTGGGATTTAGGAAGCGAGTGGCTGGGGAGAGGGGATGGCTGGTGGGGAGGGTGGTAATCCTTTTCCCCTCAGGATGGGGCAGTCAACAGCAGCTGGTCCTTGTCTCCCAACATCCTATTTGATAATAGGAACCTGGTGATAGTTGCTTTGGGAAATGACTCTCCTCAACCACCTGTGCCATATGGGTCTGGCAGGGTTGCCAAACACAGTGTCACGTCAGTCCTGATCTCCCCACAGGAGAGGGCAGGGGATTGAGGTGTAGCCAATCACAATGCCCCTGGCTTCGGAGATGGCTACAAGGCAGCGGTTCTCAACCTAAGGTGTTCCTGCACCCTGCACCCCTGGTGTTGAAAATGTGGGGGAAGTTTTAATTTTGTTGTTGTTGCCACAATGATTGGGGAGCATGTCTGGCATCTAGAGGCCCGGGGAGGCCAAACATCAGCAATGCCCAGATGGTGCCCTATCACAAAGAATGAATCCTACTCACAAGGCCAATAACTTCTCTATTGAGAAACCCTGGCCCAAAGAATGGGCACCTGCTCCCCAGCTGGGCCAATCAGAGTCCATCCCTGGGGTTTAGTCTAAGACTGGCCAGAGAAGGTCTCTTTCTTTGGGTTCCCCAGCTGGGGTGAGCCTGAAGCACCTTGGCCATTTCCTCCTGTCATAACGCAGGCAAGAAGCTTTGTGGAGAAGAGAGCAAGCCGGCACAGAGAGAGAATGAGCTGAGGGGTGGCGGTGAGAGTGTGAGAGAGCCATGACATCACCTGCCCTTGCTCTTGTCTGTTATCACAGCCAAAATCTTTTTTTTTTGTTTGCTTGTTTTTGCTTGCACTCTTTTGAGTCAGACTCCTTTCTCTTGTAACTCAAAGAATCCTAACTATTCTGAGGCTTCAGGAAGCAAAGTTCCTCCTCTCTGGTGACTGATGTAAGACATACAGATTTTAGAAAGCAGCTTTAACTCTCTCTATTATCCCCAAACCTCCTTGCATATTTTCTACACATAGCAAACAGGTCCAGAGAAAAGTTATACAACAGGTTAGTGGCAGAGACCATACTAGAAGTTAGGTCTCTTGCTGCAGAGCTCGGAACGAGCTACTTACTGTTGTTTAATAAAAGCAAATTTAAGCTCCTGTCATTGGTGTGGGGTTCGACTATGTCTTTAATACCCCACTGGCACTCCGGGGAATGCTGAGATACACAAAGGAGAACTTTGTCCACGTCCACTGGGAACTTTCAAGCTGGCTAGGGCCCCCATTGCTGCAAAAATTCTATTGATTTGGTGTAAAAGGTGGGCTATTCAGATGGAACTGGGAACCTAGGGCAAACAAACTACATGGAGGAGAGTTCAAGCTTGGTGAGAGAGTCATCCTGGGATTTTCAGGTGAGTCGTCTTAACTGTTCTCTGGGATCTCCTGTTTTCCCGGCAGGAGACAGTTGGCATCCCTCTTTGGCCCAGAGCATTCTCAGAGGCTGCTCGTGGACACTAAAATTAGATGAAGATGGGATCCTCTTCCCTTACAGTCAAGTAGGAAGGATTTATGCGAGCCTGGTGCTTGCCTGACTCGGATAGGGGAGGCTGCGCTGGGGGAGGTGGGGAACCTGCTCACTTTTAAGTGCTCTTCTGATACTGAACTGTTGGGAAGTCACTGTCAGGGTTTTGTTACAGCAAATACAGTCTTAACCATTACAGGTACTCAAACAAAAGCTATTTGGCAATACAGTTCAAGAGAAATGCAGCTTCTGATGTTATCTCCACTTCTTGAAACTCGAGAACATGTTCATAGGCTCTCTCCTCCTCCCTTTTCCAAGGTGATTTCTCCAAATGGTTGGATTACTGCAGGCAATTTTTTTAGTGTTTTTGAATACTTTGTTTTGTTTTGTTTTCACTTGAACTTTTGTTATGAATGTCTAACTTTACATACGCTAGGGACAAAGGATTGTCCTCTACTGTCTCTGCTTCACAGGAATTTCTTGAGGTTTCTTAATTTGTGATCAATTTTGTGTTACATGGATACTAGAAAACAGAAGGGGATTCTGCTTTCTGTGTATGTGAATTTGTGTGTGAGAGTGTGCGTATATGTGTGCATGCTTAACCTTGGTAGTTATCCTTGCTTATTTTTTGATTGCTTAAGTTGCCAGATAGTTGTATTAAGCTCTCTGCAGCACTGCTGTGCTTCTGTTGAATTCTCTCATCAGATGGGAACACTGTCGTTTAGATGTATAGTTCTAAATGTGCAGTACATTTGTGTGTACGTGTGTATTTTTGTACAATTAAACTTGTACAGGTCTACGAAGAGGCCACGTGGTCATGCACTACATATCTTAGGGCCTTGTTTTTTACTTTCTTTCTTTCTTTGCACATCTTCAAAACATGTGATTAAAAGGAAATTTGAGCCAAGAGGAAGGGGTAGTGACAACTTATTGAAAACCGTCATTTTTTTTTTTTTTTTTTTTTGAGACAGAGTCTGGTTCTGTTGGCCAGGCTAGAGTGCCGTGGTGTCAGCCTAGCTCACAGCAACCTCAAACTCCTGGGCTTAAGCGATCCTTCTGCCTCAGCCTCCCAAGTAGCTGGGACTACAGGCATGTGCCACCATGCCCGGCTAATTTTTTCTGTATATTTTTAGTTGGCCAATTAATTTCTTTCTATTTTTAGTAGAGACGGGGTCTTGCTCTTGCTCAGGCTGGTTTCAAACTCCTGACCTTGAGCGATCCTCCCGCCTCGGCCTCCCAGAGTGCTAGGATTACAGGCGTGAGCCACCATGCCGGCCATCCCTGGAGACTTGAACAAGAAAGCAAGATATGTCGACAAAGACAGAGCAGCACCAGGAACTTGAAAAGTAGAGACAACTAAATTAGGGAGGTCAGTCCGTATGGAGCAAAAACTCACCAAAGGGGCACAGTTTGGGCTTGAGATTCCAGTCTTGGAAGTGGGAAAGGTAAGAGGGAGGTTGGGCCAAACTTGGAGGAATTGTGGGCAACACAAGGGACAAAAGCAGCAGCCTAGATATAGACACAAGCAGAAGCCTAGTGGAGGCTGTGTCCCAGGGAGGGAGGGAGGGAGGCTGAGACTGCTTGATGTCAGGTGTCTGAGGGCAGGACTGGTGCTGAGAACTGCTGCAAACACAGCCCCGACTGCAGCTGTGGAACTGCCTCTCAGGAACAGAGAGAGGGTGTTCAAGCCTGCTACCTCCGAGGCCCTAACTCAGGCGAGGCAGAAAGTCTGAATCCCATTTTAGTTCTCTGAGGAGGTAGGGAGGGTGGTAAAGGCCAGAGGATGTATCTCCAAGGAAACAGGGAAAGCAGTGGGGAGTGTACAGAGCTTAATGCACTTCTGTCTGTCTTTGGCAGATCAAGCAGTCAAAAAATAAAGCAAGGATTAACTACCAGGATTAAATATACACACACATACATATTCACACAAATTAAATATACAGACACACACTCACACACAAATTCATGTGCATAAAAAACGGAGTCCACTTCTGTTTTCCGGCATCCATGGGGCATTTATAAAATTAATCGTAAATTAAGAAATAAATTCCCCAAAGCAAAAAAAAAAGGATTTATCCATGGGTTAAATTTTTTATCCACCGTGTATTTAAAATTAGACATCCACAACAAAAGTCTAAGTGAAAACAAAAACAATACAAAACACAAAACAACATAAAACATTTTCCTAAAGCAACCCAAGCATTTGGGGAAACCAGCTTGAAAGACGGGGGTGAGGATAGACAGCCTGTGAACATATTTTTAATGTTAGAGAAGCTACAGAGACAATGCCAGAAGCTGAATTTCCTTTGCACTGTATTGGCAAAATAACTTTTGTTTTAATCCTCTTCAATACCTGTGCCAGTTACAATTGTGTTCTGCTATAGTAGAGAATCTGGTAGTGATTTCTAAGTTTGTGTCATGGAGGTTAGGTACTAGTATTGTTCTTGGTAATTAATTGATTGACCCTCCCTTGGAAAAACCCCCAAAATGCAGGGGAACTATTTTCCTGTATGCTTTTATGAGCTGGCAAGAAAGTAATAGATTCTTAAGCCAAAATACTAAGTGAAAGAAGAAACTCAGTAGCACTGCAGCTGGCTGGTGTACTGAGGGCATTTATTGAACCAAATGAACTTGAGCCTCTGTTGTCTGGTCTCACAAAGGACAGGGAATGGGAGGCAAAAATCAGGGGCCATCCAAGGCTCCTGGACACTTCCTTGATAAAGATGAGACCCCCAATGAAAGGGTGAGCCAGAAGTAACTACCATCAATCACCAGGAGGTTGCAAGAACCTAGGTGATCAGCAAAAAAAAAAAAAGAAAAATAATGTCATCATTGAGAATTTGGAACCTCAAGCTGTCTGTCCCTCATGCTGTTTAAAGCCCAAATTCATATTACCTGTGTGGTGCAAATAATAAACAAATAAAAAAACTCAAGCTAATAATTTAATTTAGAGTAATCTGAGACTAGCAGTGGTCCAAGTGGCAAAAATAAATCCAAACCCTCAATAAAAATTATCTAGAAATAAATTTAACAAATGTTATGAAAGATTCATACTAATAAAAGTTACAAAACATTGTTGAGAGAAATTGAAGACCTGAATAGATGAAGCAATATACCATGTTCATAGATGAAAGGACTAAATATTATAAAGATGTCAATTTTCCCCAAATTGATTTGTAGTTCAAATAGATTTATAATTCAGTATAATTCCAATAAAACTCCTAGCAAGCTTTTCTGTAGCTATTGACAAACTATCACTAAAATTTACTTGAAACTATAAATAGGCAAAATAGTTTTGAAGAAGAAAAACAAAGTTGGAGGGCTTACTCTATCTGATTTTAAGACTTACCATAAAGTATAGTAATCAAGACAGACAAATAGACCAGTAGAAAAAGAAAATAGAGTCCATAAATAGACCCACAAATATACAAATGCTTTTTTGACAAAGGTACCAATGTAGTTCAATGGGAAAGGAAAATCTTTTCAACAAATCATGCTGGATCTATGAATGCCAGTATTGAAAAACTGAATCTCAGTTTATACCTTACATCTCACATAAGAATTAATTCAAGATAGCTTAAAGACTAAACTGTAAAAGCTAAAACTATAAAACGACTAGAAGAACGTGTAGGAAAATATCTTTGTGATTGAGAATAGGGCGGTGAAAATATCCCGTATTATACTATTATGGTGGATTCATGTCATTATATGTTTGTCAAAACCCACAGAATGTATGACACCAAGAGCGAACCCAAATGTAAACTACGGACTTTGGGTGACAATGATGTGTGGGTGCAGGTTCACTGATTGTAACAAATGTACCATTCTGGTGCAGATGTTGATAGTGGGAGAGGCTGTGAATGAGTGGGAGCAGGGAATATATGGGAACTGTGTAATTTCAACTCAGTTGTGCTGTGAATCTAAGTCTATTAAAAAAAAAAAAGCAGTCAGCTTCTACCTCTGTTACTGGGCAAAGACAAGAAAAAAAATTTAAATAAATAAATATAAAAATATTTTTTAAAAAAAGCAGCCAGAGAGAAAAGATAGATTACCTACAAAGCAAAAACCATTAGACTATTATCTGATTTCACATAAACAACAATGGAAGGCAGAGACAGTGAACCGATATCTTCAATTGTTGAGAGAAAACAATTATCAACCTAGAATTCTATGTCCAGTGAAAACATTGTTCAAAAAGGAGGATTAAATAAAAACATTTTCAGTCAAACAAAAACTAAGATTGTTTGCCATGACTCTCACTATTAATAAAAGAAATCTGAAAAGATATACTATAGGCAGAATGAAAGTGACTTGAGATAGAAAGTGTGAAAGGTAAACTGGGTGTGGTGGCTCATGCCTATAATCCAAATTGACTCTAGAGGCTGAGGCAGGAAGGTCCCTTGCAGCCAGGAGTTCAAGACCAGCCTGGGCAATATAATGAGACCCCCCCCCATCTCTTAAATAAATAGATAAATAATACATTTTTAAAATTCAATCTGAGAGGTAAAAAGAAAGATCAGAGAAAGTGGTTAAAAAGGTTTGTAAAAATGAACACACTTATTCTTTTCTTGATATCCATGCCCCTTTGCAATGTGATTTTGCAATTCTTTTTATCAAAAAAATTGACTCTATTTCCCCACCCTTTGAATTTGGGCTCAGCCCAGTTCATGTTCAAACCAATGGGATGTAGCAGAAATGATTTTGTGCCAGTTCTAAACCTAAATCGAAATCTAAAGACCAGAGTGGTCTTTCACACTTTTGTTATTTTGGACTTCTGAACTATCATGTTAACAAGCCCAGGCTAGCCTGCTGGGGGATGCAGACCATGTGGAGGAGCTGTCTAGATTATTACAGGCCTCTTCAACCCTCAGTTGATCTGTCACCTGACGGAAGCTCAGCTGAAATGCTTAATCCTATGCAAGCTAGGCTGAAATCAGCTTAAATTGGCTTAGACCAGAAGAACTGTCCAGCCTACCCACAGTCTCATGAAAAATAACACATGGTTATTATTCTAAGCCACTAAATTTTGAGGTGGTTTGTTACTCAGTCAGGAGCACCAGGGGTTAGCAATAGCTAATAATGGTATAAGTCAATAATGCCTCGTAGGTTGGAAAATACGATAGAAATAAAATATCCAACAATAAACAGAATGTACAAATGACTAGAATTACAGCGTCCTAAAGTTTTAAAAAAGAGGTTTAATTTTCTCATATCATAAGCAAGAAGTAAGCATTTTAGAGCTGGCACAGTTGCTCAAAAAAAAATTTTTTTTTTTTTTTTTGAGACAGAGTCTCACTCTGTTGCCCCAGCTAGAGTGCTGTGGTGTCAGCCTAGCTCACAGCAACCTCAAACTCCTGGGTTCAAGGGATCCTTCTGCCTCAGCCTCCTGAGGAGCTGGGACTACAGGCATGCACCACCATGCCCAGCTAATTTTTCTATTTTTGGTAGAGACGGGGTCTGACTCTTGCTTAGGCTGCTCTTGAACTCCTGAGCTCAAATGATCTGCCTGCCTCGGCCTCTCAGAGTGCTAAGATTACAGGCATGAGCCACCGTGCCTGGCCGGTTGCTCAAAAAAGTTATCAAGGACTCAAACTCTGAATTTTTCCTTCTATCCGTAATTTGAACTATCACCCTTATGTTTACAATATAGCTGCTGTACCTCCAGGCATTGCAACTATGTTCCAGGCAGAAAGAAAGAGAGAATGTGATGAGTCTCTTCTTTTTGTGAGGAAATAGTATCTTTTCTACAAGCCCCGTGGAAAGTAGACTTTTGCTTACATTTCACTGGTCAGAACTCTTGTGCATGGCCATACCTCGGTGCAAGGAGCCTGGGAAATCGATACATTTTTTTCTAGGTGAACTGTTTTCCCAAGGAAAATCATGATTCTTTTATAAAGTGAATGTAGGAATGGATGTAATTTAGGCAACTAGCAGTCTCTGTTCTCTATTTTGGAGAAAACATTTTACTTTAGGGAATAATCCGAAAGGAAAAGCAAACAATGTACTTGGCATAGAGATTGAGAGGTAGCATCATGCAAGGTACAAGATACTGGAGTCTTCTAGTCCTCGGTCTGCAGCTGACTTGCTAGGGGACTGATCCTCAGTCTCTTCCCCTTTAAATCGAGACATTGGAATAAACAACCTGTAAGCCCTTTTGATGACCTATAGAGACCATGAAGAGAATTAAAATTTATGATAGATTTCTTATGTACTTTAGCTCATTTACACCTCACGACAAATAGATGAGGAGGTGTCATTACCCCACTTTATACTGGGAATGCTAATTCTCAGAGAGGTCAAGTAATGTTCACAGACCCACATTTAGTGAGTGGCAGAGCCTAAAGTCCACCTAGGCTCTGCAGTCTTCCAAGGCTCGAGACTTCTTTACTCTGCCCATCCTTTCTCAAAAGGCAGATAAGCTCATGCGTGTTTATGTACTGAATTTTAAGTGAACCAGTGTCTTTCAAAGTGGGCCTAGTGCCACTGGAAGCAAAATATCCTGGGGCGTGTATTACAAATGCAGATTCCTAGACCTTTTCCATACGAACTGAAACAGACCCTCTAGGGCCAAGACCCCAGAATCTGCATTATTAAAAGCTCCCCAACTAATTTGGAGACACTTTAAAGGTTGGGAACCATGATTTTGAACTTATAACTTATTGTTCCATTCTATAGTTTATTTACAGATCTGTGGCTCATGGAAATTTCCTCCTAATATCAGGAAGATAAAATTTAAAAATAGTCTGTTGCTCCTTCCTGTTCCTTGTTTCCTACTGAACGCACTCATTTCCATGGAAAATGTTAACGACTGGAGGTGTGTCATAGAAGACATGCTAACACTGATGAACCTAGGCCCTGAGAGGCAAAGGCACGGATTAACACGAACATAAACGCTGATTAGAATCATGCAGAGCTGGAAGAGGATGGGCAAAGGAAATGGCATTAACTAAATATTTACTATGTTCCAGACACTGTACCAGACACATTGCGTCATTTAAGAGGCCCTGGACATGTGATTCAATCCCTTTTATTTATAAATGGGGTAGGTACCGTGATTATTTACATTTTAGAAATGAGGAAGCTAATGGCCAGAGAACAACAGTCACTTTCTGAGATGAATCATTCATTCATTCATAAAGTAAAAATCTCACTAGCTCTTGCCTTCTGCAAGACATTGTGAGAGCAGCAAAAAAGGCAGTGTAGAGTCCTCAGGTGTCACGAGGCCCACCAAGTCGCCACTGAAGAAGTGGAACCAGAGGGTAAGTGGAGCCTGGAGCATTGTCTCTGGACCTGGTTGGCCTGAGCAAGAGGAGAGCTTGCTGCTGGTGCTGCTGGACCCAGAGAGCACGCTGCAGGCCTCTCCGCCTGTGGCAGGCTCAGAAAGGTCAGCTGACTTGCTTGAGTAAGTGTCCCAGCCAGGAGGGGAACAGAGCCGATCTCAGCTCCCACTCCAACACACCCCCTTTCCCCTTTACAGCTCCCCGAAGGAAGTCTTCACACGTGGGGAAGATGCTCACCCAGGGGGCTCTAAAGTAATTCATAAATTGATAGTAGAGGTTAGTTCTGATTCCTGCTATTCAAGGTTTATTTAATTCCAAGTTCAAATCACACAGAAAAAAATTTTTTTCTCCTTAAAAGGTTCTGCAGAAAAAGTGTTCTCCGCTGTATGCAACAGCCTCCTTGGCTGTGTTCGTGTCTGAAGAAAGGACTAGTCTGACAGGAAGAATTACAAATCTGGAGCTCATTTTGGCGTCGCAGAGGAAAGGTGGGTGGAGCGTCTCACAGTAAATTAGGAGTTCAGAATGAAAACGTAGTTAAGTTTATTTGAGGTTTTAGTGACACCTCAGAATTATCGTACAGGCGTGTCGGAGACGGCTCAAAGTAACGCTGGCTGCTCCCCCTCCGCCCCGAGAAGCTGGGTGCTCAAGTGAGGGACCCTTCCTTTCCAGCCTGCGTCAGGAAGGGGGACGAGGGAGGGCGGCTTGGGTCCCCATTCTGGCTCTGCTCCGGAAGGCGGCGGGAGGTTTCTGGGGCTGTGCTTGAGCGCGGTCTGGCTCTGGGTCTGGGGTCTGAGGACTCTCTGGGAACGTGGCTGTGGGCGCGGAGAGCAGGAGGAAACCGGAGACCGAGTCGCACGTGAAAGGCACTGAGGAAGGCTCTCGGGAGAGGACGGTGAAAGTTGAGGAGTGGATCTGGGGAGGGGAAGGTGAAGTGGACGCAGGGTCTTGTCGGTGCTGCGACCCCAGGTGGCACGCATGGGTGATAGCGGGCACAGGGCTGAGTGCGGGTCAGGGCGGGGCTGGGTCAGTGCCACATTTTGGTGCCTGAGGCGGCTAGAAGAAAAGAGCGTCAAGCGGCCACAGCCCTTTTCCGAAAGAAACTCACACAGACACACCCATCGCTCAGCCCAGCCCCGGGGGCAGAGGCTCGGCCGCGCCCGGGCTGGCTAGACCCTGCCCCCTCCCGGCCTCCCGGAGCCCCGTGCCGGTCCGCCTGGGGCAGGGGTCTGGAGGCTCGGCCCCCGGGGTGCGGGGGCGTGGCCAGCGGCCGGCGCCCGGGGCTGCGGATTGGCTGCCCGGCGGGCCCGCAGGCGGGGCTCCCGGCGGGGTCCCGCTCTGCCGCCTGCAGCCGGCGGGGAGGCGGGGCCGGCGGGAGCCCGGCAGCCAATGGACGCGCGTCCCCGGAGCAGTTACAAAGGGCCGGAGCGAGGCCGCCGCGGCGGCAGGGAGGTGGGGCGAGGCGAGGCTTGCTGAGGCGAGGCGGCGGCCGGGCCGGGCCGGGCCACAGGCGGTGGCGGCGGGACCATGGAGCTAGCGGCCGCTGCTCCGCGTCCCCGGCTGCTCCTCCTCGTGCTGGCGGCAGCTGGGACGGTGCTCCCGGGGTCGACGGGTGAGCGGCGGCGCGTCGGGCGGGCGGCGACTGCGGGGCGCGCGGGCCGGGCCTCTGGCTCGCTCCTGCTCTTTCTCAAACATGGCGCGGGGCCGGGGGCGCAGGTGGCGGCGCCGGGGCCCGCGCTGGGCTTTCGCGGCTCCGCGCGGCCGGGCCGCCGCCACGCGAGCCGCAGGCGGGGAGCGGAGGCGGGGCGGGGGCGTGTGTCTGGGCGCGGGTGGACGTGCCCGGCCGCCGGAGGCCGCCCGGCGCTGAGCTTCCCGGGGGAGGTGGCGTGGGGCGGAGTCGTCGAGGTCGGGGGCTGCTTTCCGGCGTGCCAGAGAGTGCGCGAGGGCCGAGGGGCGGAGGGGGAGCTGGCGGGGACTGGCGGAGCCGAGGCTGCTCCCGTCCCCCGGGGCACGGCGTGGCCCTGTTTTGGGCGCCCCCGCCCCGAGAGAGTCTGTGCCCGAGGCCGCCGGGGCGGGGTTGGGGTTGCAGGCAGCTTCCCGGGCGGGCTGTGAGCTCGGAGCCTCGAGGGCTTCCCGGGTCGGTGGCCAGGGGCGACGTGTGGCGGAGACCCCCGGGTCAGCAGGCTGCCCTGGACTTCGGCCCTGGCCCGACCCTGCTGAAAGGCTTTCCAGCCAGAGTGGCTTTGGAAGGGAGCTGCGAAGCTTTGTGTGAGAAGAAGAAAGCACCAAGATGCGCGGAATGTTTCCCCGTCCCTGCGTCTGGAAGTGTTGAAGTGAATCCAGTAACCAGAAGGCTGTGGATTGTTTTCGTGGTAGAAACTTGAACGTTTGCTCACTCTGCGGGGTTTGGAATTTTGGGGAATGACTCTTATGAATCGATCGAACGCTTTTATTTCCTCGAAGGAACATCGCTCGTGTTGTTCCTTTTCTTGAGTGACAGTAGTTTGGATCAGACGTCTGTGTAGCTGATTTTCAAGGGAGAATGTTTGCTCGGTTTTCCAAAATATTAAGTCAGCTAGGGGTAGGTGGTTATCATCTACCTCAGTGAAGGGTGGAGTGAAAAACTTTATTAGCAGCCAAACTTAATTATTAGAAACTAAAATATATAGCCTCGCTGTTAACCAACTAAAGTACGTTTCTGTTTCTGGAGTTGGACAACACGTTGAAAAAAATTTTTTTAAACTCAAGACTGAGCGTGTCAATTACAATTAGTCCTAATAACTACTGTCTGTTAAGAGCTTACTATGATTTAAATGCATGAAGTACCTCAGAAGTACATTATGTAATCTCCACAACTAAACCCTCAGGGCTAGAGGCATTTGTCCCATTTTATAGATGTGAAAACTGAGGTACAGAGAGGTTAAGTACTCAATTATTGAGCGCTGAAGTTAGGGTTTCCACTTAGGGCTCTGTTTCCAAAACCTATACACACCAAGCTATCTGGCATAGTCTATTTTTCTTTTTCAGTCGTTCTGATGAGTAATTGATCATCATTATTCACTTTTACATTTTACCCTCACAATTTGAGTATCAGGTTGACTTCATTCTGACCCCTAGCACATTTCTGACTCCCTTCAGGTAGGCCTGCATTAGTGGAAACTGGATTTTTGACATTCGCCTAAGGAAAGAAGTAAGATAACTGTGGAGAATCAATATAGTTATGCATCAAATATAAGTAACATTTCCACACCACTGTTAACTTGAATAACATAGTTCTTTTCTACCTAGGGTAACACAAGAAATGTTCATGTATTCAAGTCCACAGTAGTGGACTTAATTGGATATACAGAACATTGCTCAGTCCATGCCCTGGAGAGTTTACAGTCTCCCTGGGCACGCATATAATACAAAGCTGGTCCAGATGCTTGTTACTCTAAGCCCAGACTGCCTCAGCTTGTCTGCCTGCCCTATTGGTTATGATGATGTTTCAGTCCGTTTTTTAATACTTTCTGAAGAAGCTTAAACGCTTTTTTTCCCCTCTACAATTTGGCTTTCTTTTAAAGACTTGGAGTTGTTTCTTATTGTCTGGGTATCAGTTTTATAGTTCTCCACCAGCTTCTGCTCTCTCCAATATAGATTTCTCTGCGGGAATTGTTCCTTGTCCCTAGTACAGGTTAGTACCACTATGGCTACATATATATCCCATGTGAGAATGCTGTTATATATCCCATGTGAGAATGCTGTTTGCTTCCTTTCTGCCATTTCATAACTTTATCCTTTGAAAACATGCCTAAAACTCCATCTCTTCTTTATATTAGTATTGGGCTCTTGAATGTCTCCTTCTTTCTTGGTATGCAGCCTTCAGTTTAGTCCTGCCTGTCATCCCCCAAATCTAGTTGCTTTCTAATGTTTCTCTCATCTAGGCTTTTCTATGGGTTACTGCCAAGCTAATCTCCCTCAGCAGTCCCCATAAAGATTTACAACATTTCCCATTTGTATTCAGCACTTAGAGCAACACTTGAGGCTTATGATTAGGGCCATCTCTGAGTTTCCAACCAGTGATCTCATTTCTCCCTAGTGCAAATCCTCAATTCCAGTGATTTCTGTTTTCACACTGACTATTTCAGCTTTTTCAGCATTTAATTTTGCCCCTTTTGGGGGGTGTGGGGAGAGAAGTTCTCAGTCCCAACTTCCTGTACTGGTTTAGTTCTTCTTGAACTCTCTGTCTTCCTGAACTGTACAGCACTTACAGTTTGTGTTGTCCATTTCTATGATCTTGCACTGCTACTTAACTACACTTAAATATAGGTGCCCAGAGGACAAGGTTCATGCCTTTTCTTTCCATTATGGTATGGTCTCAGAACCCAGCACTGTGTTTTACATTCTGTTCCACATAAATGCTTGTTGATTAAATGAATTCCATTTGCTTGAGCATTCCTTTAGTATTTATACTATTATATGTAAGTTCAGTTTATGCAGTATTAATTTATAATTCTGCGTATATAATCAGGAAAAGTTGTGTGGTGAAGGCAATTGATTATTATTCCCATCTTCACCCCCAGTTATGCAGAAAACATGGGTGATGCCTACTTTGCCTAATTTGTAAGATTGTGAAAATCAAATGAGAAAGTTGTATTTGAGTTTGAGGTTGCTATTAATATTTTGTATCATTAGTAACAAGTAGGACTGATGGTCAACCAGAAATTTGCACTGGGCCGTGTGCATTTTGGTTAAACATCCTTTCTGATTGGTTGGTACCCTTTATAGTGCCAGTTGCTAAATATTTTTAATATCATCCCTGTAGCGAGGCATTAATATTCAAAGAGGAAAATGATTAGTGTAGGCTGAAGTGATTGGGGGAGCTTCCTGGACATTTTAGGACTTAAACTGACTTTGGAGGGTGGCTAGAATTCAGATGGGCAGGGAGGGGGATTTGACTAATGTTAAAGTTCTCTTTAAGTTTTGTCCCCAAGTGTCCTGCAGCCTACCCAAGGGCAGGAAACAAAACTTTTATTGACTAAGAGTTAAGTTCCTTATTTTGTGCTATGGGATTTGAATGTATTAATCCCTATCTTTTTTCCCCCTTAATCCTAAAAATGCTTTAATGTGTGGCTATAGAAATAAAACAGAAAGGTAATCTAAACGGGATGAATGAGGGAGAATAACATGGGATGCCCACCAGAGTTGGCATAGGCATTCAAACAGTGAAAGGTACAAGTGTATTATCACTTCAATTAACAGATGGAAAAACACAACTTTGATTATGTGGATTTCTTAAGGTCACATGAGAGAAGAACAGAGAAAGGAACTTTGATTTTCAGATTCTAAATCTTGTACCTGTACAGTGCTTTAAAATGTGAAGGACTTGGAGGTGGGGGAGGAATAGGATTAATGAATGGAGTGATGGAGTGACTTACCTAAGTGAGGTTGTTCTGGAACTTCACAGAATTTATGAAAAGTGGATTCTGAAGGTGGAGGGAGAAGGGATGATTATAGGCTAAAAGTCCTCAAGGGAAAGGTCAGTATCTTTTTTATTGCTGATAAAAGGACCTGTTATAGTACTTACTGAGAAAAGTAGGCTTATAGTAGTTTGGGAGATGATCTTCAGTAAGTAGGGTTTAATTGAATTGGGGTGTAATTTAAAGGCCTTGGTTAGGTTTAGAATTTTAGATGATCTACTTTGTTGTTGAAATTAAATGGGGGAACTGACATGATCAAAATAACGAAAAGGATGTTAAATCTTGTTCCTTGGAGAGGGCTGTTCATGTGGGGAAAACCCCCTGTTGAAAGATTCTAGGCCTAGTTGAAACAGTTATCTGGACTCAGTACCATTCTTATAGTATCACTGTGTTGAATCAGATATGCTCATGTGTAATGAAGTGAGTTTTGAAAATGCTATTATCCTATGGATGGCCCTTTCACAATGAGAACATGTCTCTTCAAACCACAGAGCCCCCTGCCAATGTTGACAAACCACATGCCTTTTGCTGCTCTTCCTTGGTCATGGCTTACATAATATAGAGTTCTCTGAACAGATGGACTATGGTTTGATATCATGTGATTGGGTCACATCTTTGCTTCCTGCTTCTGTAATTGAGGGCAGATGCTGGCATGTTTCTCAGGGATTTTTGTGCTTTGTCCCATAGAACTGGCTCAAGGAAACTTTTGTAGTCGTCTCAGAATTTATGATCTATTTTGTCTCAGCCTAACTCCAATAGTTAGGGTAATATTTATTGGCTTTCTTAGCTGAATTTTCTCAATGTCAAATCCAAGTCTCCATAAACATGAAAATTTTCTGCTACTCTGAGTTAGATTCAATTTTAGCTGTTAAGTTTGCTTTTAGCCCAAATAATGCAGGTTGGTTTCTTGTGGCTACCCTTCTTTAGCATAAAGAAGGTTGAGTTTTTTGCCTTAACACATCACTTTCTCAAACACTAGTGCAGTAAGTCTGATTGGTTTTTTGGGTCCAATTTTGTAAACTTGGATCAGATCTGGCCTTTTGTAAAGCTGCTCCCTCATTTTGCAGTCTGAGAACAGTATGCATTATAAAGAATGATTTCTGGCCTGGTGTGGTGGCCTACTCCTGTAATCCTAGCACTCTTGGGAGGCCAAGGCGGGCGGATTGCTCAAGGTCAGGAGTTTGAAACCAGCCTGAGCAAGAGTAAGACTCCGTCTCTACTATAAATAGAAAGAAATTAATTGGCCAACTAATATATATAGAAAAAATTAGCTGGGCATGGTGGCGTATGCTTGTAGTCCCAGCTACTCAGGAGGCTGAGGCAGCAGGATTTCTTGAGCCCAGGAGTTTGAGGTTGCTGTGAGCTAGGCTGATGCCACGGCACTCACGCTAGCCTGGGCAACAAAGTGAGACTGTGTTTCAAAAAAAAAAAGAATGATTTCTGACTTTTTAAAAAATTAACAACTTACAGGGTTTATACATAGGTTGCTTTGACATTTCTTGAAGGAATATAAGAATGTGCCAGTCATTTTACCGGCTTTGTCTCATTTAATTCTCATAACCAACCCTGGATAGTAGTTGTGTAGTAGTATAAAAACTTCTATTTACTGGTTAATTTCCAGAAAACTCTTTAAAGTCCATTTGTTCCCAGGGACCAGTGCTCAGAAGATAACTGTAGGTTTTGATGACATTGGTTCTAACCATTGGTTCTAAGATTCTTTTCAACTCTCTTAAACATTATCCAAAGATGTATTTTGTCTTTCATCCTTTAATCATAAATACATTTATAAAAAGAGGACACTGCTTCAAATAGAACAGATATAGAGTAACAGTAGTCCAACCACTAAGATTCAAATGATTGTGTCTTACCATTAACCCAATCTGCCTGGGTAGACAGAGTTGACAGAATTTTGTTCAGATAGGAACCTAGTTTGTATCTATGAAAGAAGAGCTTCTTTGTTCCCAATTAATAGTCCAGGAAACTGAGGTTGTGCTGTTAATGAATGGCGGAGCCTGCATTTGAGCACTCTAGGGTATTAGCTATACAAATGCTCTTCAACTTACAGTGGGATTACATATATCATGCTGCTTTCATAGTGAATAAATTGTTAAAAGTCACTTCAGCAGGAAAGTTTTCATTTTGTTTTTTCTTTTTCTTTTCTTTGAGACAGAGTCTTGTTCTGTTGCCCAGGCTAGAGTACCATGGCATCAGCCTAGCTCACAGCAACCTCAAACTCCTGGGCTCAAGTGATCCTCCTGCTTCAGCCTCCCAAGTAGCTGGGGCTACAGGTGTGTGCCACCACACCTGGCTAATTTTTTCTATTTTTAGTAGAGATAGGGTCTCACTCTTGCTCAGGCTGGTCTCCTTCCTCGGCCTCCCAGAGTGTTAGGATAAACAGGAGTGAAGCACCGTGCCTGGCCCAGTTTGATTTTTTCTTTGCAACTCCAGGTTACTCAGATACTTGTAGTCTTTCTTTGACATTATTTTTTTAGATAATATGAATCTCACTAATGAGTCTAAGATAGTTGATCACTTACTATTTGTATTAATTTGTATATTAGTCATATCAGATCCTTCTAAAAGTAACATAAGCATAGGACTGAAAATAACTGAAAATTTGAATTGAGGAAAAAAGCTATCACCAGCCATCATTAACATTTTGGCTTATCTCATGCATTTTTTTAGTATAATAAGCCATTCTTTATCCATTCTGTTTCAGTGGTTTATTGAAGCTAGTACAAGTTAACTAATAAAAGTTTTTAAGTTGACAGAGCTTCAGCTTGTAGGAAAAATAGCTCATTTATTTTTAGCACATATTTAGTAGTGATCAACATGATGGGAAGTATAGGAAAACTAAGAGGCAGACTTGCTTTTAGGAAACACGATGTTGAGGAAATATGATGAATACAGACTAAATAATAGCAACCTCCAGACTACTCTACAGAGGTGGTAGGGCTTGATCTCTTCATGCCTTGCATGATGAATAGGGTTTAGAATCAGTGGGGGCTGGAAAGGACACACTTCTAGGCTAAAGAGGATGGCATATGTGGAGAAGGAGCATGCTAAGTGTCAGAAGTTTTAAGGAGAGGAGTGGAAGTTTATGATGTAAAAGGTGGGCTCAGAGAATTATGAACCTTGAAAGTCAGGCTGGTGGTCTTAATGTGGAAAAAGAACGTCTCACTATACCACAGAAGAAATGGAGCAGAGTGACTACCTAGGGAGATTTTGGAGTTGACTTGATGGCATTGGGAATGGAGTAGAAGGGTGGTTCTTTGACATTTCAAAGAAATCAGAGGAATTAGTAGTGGGGCCTTTGTGTGGTCCTTGCCTGCATGCTCTTCTCCCACATAACTGCATGGCCTTCTCCTGCACCTCTTGCAAGTCTTTGCTCAAATGTTACTTTTTCTCAGTGAGGCTTACCCTGACCACCTTTTAAGAGGTTGTCACCATTCTACTGTGTTTTTCTTTTCTTTAACACTTACTACCTTCTAAAATACTGCATTTACTTATTTACTTATCATATATATTTATTTACTAGGTTTATTGTCTCCTCCTCCCCACCTGAACATAAGCTTTGTGAAAGTGGTTATCTTTGTTTTGTTCACTAATGTATCTCAAGTGCATAGAAAGTGCCTGGTGCGTCATAGACACTCAGTAAATACTTGTTTAATGGCAGTAGGTTTTAGCCGTAAAAGTGGAGTACAGAAATTAAGAATGCCTCCATGAAAGAAAAAAGAATGACTCCAAGCTTTTTACACCTGAATAATGCCTTTAACTCATACGGAATTTGGCAAGAGAAAGATTAAGGGGAAATGAATTCTGGTTTGAGCATGTTAAGTTTGAGGTGAAGACAGCCAAACAAAATTGTTTGGTAGGCAGCAAAGATAAAAAACTGGAACTTGGTCAGAAATAGGAGAAAACCTTAGGCAAAGAAATGACTATTTAGCATTTCCCCTTCACTTAATGTTCTCATTCTTCCTCTCCCTCTCAACACCCCCTTCCTTTTTTGGATTTCAGTGGCCTAAAAAGCCACCTTAAATGGAGTTTTATTCTGACCCTGAAGTCTTAGCTTGGATCTAGAGTCCATGCTTTGTTTTTTCCCCTCACCTCCCTAAAACCAGAGAAAGACATATTCAGAATTGTATATAATCGTGATCTTTTGGGAAACTGCTCTGGTTCCTGTCTGCGGTAGAAGAGAGGAATTTTCCTGTTCGTGGCCTGGGTTTATACCACTGGCCTTATGTCATGGTTGCTGGTGTTACAGGTGTCATCTTTGCTATCTCCTAGAGCTCCCTGAGGCCTATCTTGCTAAATACTTTACATGCTGTTTTTATCTATGAATCACTCATGCAGTTGTATCTCTAGGCCATCTTTATTTTTCCATTTGGATTGATCGAACTTGTTTGTTTTTCTTCCAGTTTTGAAGGCAGATTCAATTCGTTTAAATTGGTTGCCAGAAACTTAATCAAATATTTGTTTATAGGAGTAGGTATATAAGCCCTGACATTATTTGTCTGGAATTAGATTCCAATCAGCGTTATCTCCCTGGGACTCACTTTTTAAAGGATAATGATTCCTAACTTACATGATGGTTGTGAAGATAGTGTACAGTAGTGTTTATAAAATACCTAGCACATAGTCTGACACCAGTAGGCATTCAATAAATGGGAATTGTTATATGTTTAAATGAGCAAAAGAATGTCTTTTGAAAGAAAAAAATACATGTTATATAATGAAGAACTAGAATTAATTGGTAGGCTGAAATACAGAGTTCAGCTCAATATAAGGAAGAACTTTCTATCTACTATACCTGTCATGAAATAGGACATTATAAAAGTAGTATGTTCCCTGTCATTGGAAATATTCAGGCAGAGGCTGGATAACTTTATGAGAAATTGCAGAAGGAATTTCTTGCATTAGGTGGGAGGTTGAACTTGATCATCTCTAAGCTCTGTTTCCACTTTAAAATGCGGTACTTGTAGGTGTAGTCTAAGCTTCCTTGCTTACTGTTTTTAGCCAACAGTAAAGTCTAAACCTCTCTAGGATTCATGGCTTCAAGGTGGACACTATCTTGTGACTTACTTATTGTATAAGAAAAATTTATTCATTGATTGGCTTGTATTCTGGGCATTTCTAAAAAGGATTTAGGAAGCTTGAAATAAAAACAGATTCAGTAAAACCAAAACTAATGACCATAGAAAATAACAATCGGTAAGTAAAAAGGGAAAAGAGAAGAGAAGAGTTACCCATAAACTTAGCTGAGGAAAGCTTTAGCAATTGAGCACAATACTTAGCTCTGAGTTTTCTAGTAGCAGGGTCAAATAAGCAAGCCTGATAATTTCATATATCTCATTGCCTATTGTTGAGAATTCATGAGGAGGCTGGCACCTTCCTTAATAAAAATGGAGCCCCAAACACCAACATGGCAAGGCAATCAAGGAGAATCTCCAAGTGGTAAGGGGTTGTTGCTATACCTGGCAGCTCTTATTCTTGTCCTCAGGCTTCCACTTTAACACATATTGAGGGTTCAATTTAGTACTGCTGCTGCCATCTTTCTTCTCCACTTTATGGCTCTGATTCAAGTATGGACACGCTAGTGTTTCCCTAATGCCAATGGAACAGCTGATGAAAGGCTAGGGCATTTAAATCAAGCTTTGCTTAAAGCTAGAGGATAATGAATAGAGAGCAACATGAACCTATTCAGTCTGGCTTACAAAGACATTTTTCTCATGTCCTTATCTTTTGGCCTGTCTCCATTTGGCAGACTTCATCTGAGTATTGCCACCAAAGGTGAACAGAGCCAGACATTTACCTTTCTTTAAACAGGTCTAAGTCAGCAAGATCCAGAGTGTCTGCTTGGGTTTCTTGTTTGAAGAACTGCCTCATGTCTGGTTGATGGACATTGGAAATGATTACTTTAGGAGAGAACACACTTAACCAGAGTGTGTGGTCCTACTGTACTGGTCTCACAGTAATCCTAATAGTCATATAAAAGATATGCAAATACATTAGCATGGGGACATTCTTTAGTTAGAACATTCTAATTTCATTGGGAAAAACAAGCTTCTCCCTGTTCTTGAGCAGAACCTATTATGGAAGTCTGTATAAAGGTCCATTGGGAAATAAAGTGAACAGTTTGGGTTTATCACTCTACATGATTTGTAGGGATTCACTTTCTTCCTTTATTCTGCACATGCTCAGCTACTTTAGGTCTGTTCCAGTGTTTTCTTGTTTTCATCAACAGGACTAAATCTCTTTATTTTTGTACATTGCTTCAGGATAACCATTTCATCTAGATTTCCTAGGTGTGAACCTCACTGATTACATAATAGTGTGTATTTATAGTTCTAGGACACCTTGTTCAAGCATCCTGTTACATTTCTACAATATAAGTTCCTTAAATATGCATTGAAATACAAATAGCTCCTACGGGGAAAAAGCAAAAACAAATGGCTTTTTCTTCTAGAAACCAGGACTAATATACATATTTGGGAGCACTTAACATGGTGGATATAGTTTAGCTTGTAGAGGAACAGAGAAGTAGAAAAGCAATAACTGGATTTCCATTTGTGTACACACACGTACACATGTGCATTCGCATGCAAATGATGTATGTACAGGTTGCTTTTTTTGCTTGATATATTCATTCCCAAATCAAACTCTAATGTGCTCTAATTGAGTCTCTTTGTTTAGCACGTGGCTGTTGATTTGAGTACTTTCTCCAATTGAAAAACTGACATTTTAATTTTGTTATTCAATGTGTAATAGATTTCAATAAAAACACCAAGATTGTGTATTGTAGATTTCCTTCAACAATAATTACATATAATTATTTTACTAAAATAAGCAAGTTAAAGTATTTTAGTTATTTTATCTCATTTTACATTTGGAAAAAAATTACAAACCAGGGCCCAGAGTTTGCTCATGTTTCTCAATGAGGAAAGATAATTTTTGGTGGCCATTCCCACCAAAGAATTGGTAAATTAACACCGTGCTACAGATTACTTTCCTGTGAACAAATGCTCTTTTTTTTTTTTTTTTTTGCCTTCCATTATTTTCCTTTCCTCTTTTCCATGGTGCATTTCACTTTTGTTCTTTTCTTATTTTGATGTATGTGTATAAGCTTCAGTCTCTATGCTCTCATATACTCATTCTCCCTATGATTATAATTGTTTCTTCCTCTTCTTAAAAATAAAAGACTGCATAAATATTTTAGCTATATCTCATCTATCATTTAAGTTTTGTCAGATCCAGTCTGCCCTTGCCTTGTGATGGGAGAAGGGAAAAGAGGGAGGAGTTTCAAGGGATTTTAGGCATCAGGCAGAAAGAAATCCTAGGGAGTATTCAGCAAGAACCAACAGGCTCAGACTTAGCTGTGCATTGCTAACAGATGGTGTGTCCCTGAGGAAACACGGTAGTTGCCCTAAGCAATTAAGTATTTCCTTCTAATTTAGCTTAGAGTCCCTGTAACTGGCAGGGAAAAAGTAAGTCTCAGGGAAGAAATAGGTATAATGAACCTATAAACCATTGTAAACCCTATCTAGAGCCTTGTAATATTGACTTGTATATAGATGTCATAATTCTGCAAGATAGTTATCTATGTAGTATCTTTAATTCTCTGAGGGATACAAAGACCCTTATACCTCTGACCCTGACAGACCCTAATCTTTTAATAACCAGCCCCCTACTAGAGGCCTTTTTCAGTAACCAAGATGCTAGTATTAATGCTGTCAGCACTTGTAAACCCATATTCTTGGTGCCAAGTCTCTGGACATCTAGATTTTGAGTTCTGAAAACTTTATTGGCTTTGTTGCAGTGGATCCCAAGCTTCATTTTTCATATATACATAGTCTAGTCTCAAAGGGCAAGTGTTCCCCCAAAAGGAGTTCAGTCAACACTAGATGCTTGCATCTTCATGCCCTGGGGAGGAGCCCACAATTCAATGGTTAGAAATAGTATAAAAAATATAAATATTATAGAAATAAAAAAAAGCTCTTCCATTTTGGCTGATTTTTCTGTCCTTGCTTGGTCAAATTCAGCTGTGTTCTTATAGGAGACTGCAACCAAAATTGAACTGCATGCTTTGACATTTTGTTTGACAAGGGAGGTGAACATATCCAATGGAAAGGCAAGAACATTAGAGCTTGTATAACTACATGTGTGGCTCACCAAGTCTCCAAGATTTCTGACAGTGTCTATTTTCTCTCTTTTGGTTAGAGAATAATAACCAAGTAATAATTTGGTGTCAAATAAATGTCTCTATTTGACACCATAAACTCTATACTATATAACTTTGATAAAAATAAAGTCTAAATTAAAAAGAAAGTAAGGTAATTACACAGCAGCCAAAAGTCCATGAATGCTTAGTAAATCTGAAGGGTTAAGTTCCCCTGTTGGAAAATACACTCTTAGACTCGATTAATATACACATAGAGGGCTGCATATCTAGCTGTTTTTTCTGAGAGACACTTAAAATAAACCAAAAGTTTGAAAATAATGGAATAGAAAAAGGCAAATCTAACAACAACAAAAAGGATAGATATGGTAAGATTAATACTTGACAAAATTCAAGCTACAATAAACATTAAAGGGAAAAAATAAGTATATTTTATATTGATAAGAGGTACCTCAAGACAGGTCACTAATCTTTATGCAACAAATAAAATTGACTCAAAATATATAAGACCAAAACTATTAAAAATACAAGAAGAAATTGATAAAAATCATGGTTCATAGATTAAGAAAGCGAGATTTGAATAACAATAACAAAGATATAATGTATTCCAATTTTGTAATCATGCACAGCATTCTTTAAAAGTATTTCTTGAGTTTCCTAGGAAATTGGCTATATGGAGGTTCACAAAGAACACTCAAATTAGAAATTAACAGTAACTTTTTAAAAAGACAAAATAACATCTACTTGAAAATTTAAGGTTACTCATCTCAGTGATCTCTTAGAGAAATCACAGTTGTAATTACAAACCATCTTGAAATGGACAGGAGCCCTACATACCAAAACTAGTGGGAGTATTGCTAAAGCAGTACCCAAAGGAAAATTTGAAAGCAAGATGTTTGAAAAGTCAAGCTAGAAAGGGAACAACTAAGTAAATACAAACACAATAGGAATATAGAAAAAAATTTTAAAAAATAGATTTGATCAGTAAAATGCTAAATTATTTCTTTGTAAATACGTTATTATAATAGACAAATATTTGGAAAATCCAAAAGGACAGCATGAACAGGAAAATGACAAAGAAGAATGGTGTCTTTCTGATGAACTTTAATGTATTTTAATATAGTCCAACTTCAGTTATTTTCTCATTAAGGTTAGTGCATTTTGAGTCCTGTTTAATCTTTCTGGATCCAAATGTCTTAAACGTGTTTTCATTTAAAAGGTTTCTTATTTCTTACCTTGCATATTGAGATGTACAGTCCATCTAGAATTGATTTTTTTATTATGATATGAGGTGGTGTATTTTCTTTTCATTTTAAAATGTAGATATTCAGTTGATTCAGAAGCATTTATTGATAATACCTTCCTTGCCCCAGGGTACTACAGAGTCACCTTTATCATAAATCAAGTAGCTTGTCTATGTGAGGGTCTGTTTCTGGAATATCTATTCTATTCCATTGGGCTATTTGTCTTTGTGCCATTACTACACTATCTTAATTATTATGTTACACATCTTGATATGTAGTGTAGGTCTTCCAAAAGCATTGTCCTTCAAGATTGTTTTGGTTATTCTTGGGATATTATTTTTCCATATAAATTTTAGAATCAGCTTGTCAGTTCTTACCAAAAAAGCCTGTGGGGATTTTGATTTGATTTTGTTGAATATATAGATCACTTTATAGAATATTGACATCTTTACAGTATTGTATCTTCCAGTTAGGTACTTGGTATGTTTGTTTGTAAATAAAATTTTTAATTTTATTTCCTTTGTAATTTCTATCAAAAAGGAACATTTTGAACCTTTTACTGTACAGATCTTACATGTCTTGTTAAATTCTTTTTGATATTTTTAAATTTTTGTTTTCTGTTTGCTGCAGGTTTAAGAAAAGCTGATTTTTTTTTTTTTTTTGTATACTGAGTGACCTTGCTAAATTTACTAATTGATTCTAATAGTTGATTTGTAGGTTACTTTTGGATTTTCTATGTACATAATTGTTCTCTGCAAATGATGACAGATCTATTTCTTTCTTTCCAACTATCTTCCTTTTATTTATTTTTTCTGATTTATTGCACTCAGACCTCTAATACAATGTTGAGGAGAAGTAGTGATAAATATCCTTTTCTTATTTGTGATTTCAAGGGAAAGCTATCAGTCTTGCATCATTAAATGTAATGCTTGCTCTATGCCTTTTCCTTAATCTGATTATTTCTAATTTTTTTTATTCTACAGTTTACTAAGATTTTTTGAAAATTAGGAACAAGTATTGAATGTTATCCGTTTTGTTTTTGTTTATATCATTTAAACTGCCAAATTCTCTTATTCCTGCATATATTAATATGAACAATATTTTTGTATATCATCTGCCCGGGATGACTTTCTATATCAGCCTTCCTTAAGTCTTAGTCTAGGTGTCATCTTTCAGAGAAATCTCCCTTTTCTGTGTTCTCTCTCTGTACTTTATGTCACCATTTATCAGTAACATGTTTGTTGTCTACATTGTGAACTTGAGGGCAAGAATATCACCCTAATCATCTCTGTCCTCTTAAAGGTGTGTTCTTTCTTCCCGTGCAGGTTACATACACTGTTCTTTTCTGAGAAAAGGTGTTCAGGCCCTGCTCTCTGCTTTTAAAATTATGAACTACGCAGCACCATCAGCTCGTTTCTTCAACAGTGGCCCCAGTAGGTCTTTTGCTATTTGCTGGTCCAGGTGTTACTCTCCTCTGCTCTAAGTCAGTGGCAGCTGGGGGGTGGTTACCACTTCTTTCTCTTACCACAGTTCTATTTCATACGTCATTCCCCTAGCCTGGTATGATCTGCTGCTTTAATTTACATTCATCGCTACACCTCATTGTCTGTGTGGCCAAGTCACAATGTCACCTACAGATGCTCGTGTTTTCCAAAGAGAAAAGGTTGAGTTTTTCATCTTTTCCTACTTGGGATAATCACCAAGATAATACAAAAATCCTTTTTTTCTTTCTATGCTGTGGAATGAGTCTATATTATGTTGTTGTAGCTCTTAGGACATTTCTGTATTTTCATCTGTAAAATAAGGGACTACGATCAGATATTTCTTTTCAAGTTCCTTCTAGCATGAACATTTTATGGTTAATAAGTTATTTATTAGAGGCATTATATATAAATGTACAAACTGGATGTGTTCCAATTTGGGTTGGAACTGAAAATATACTTCCTGCAGATGCCTGTCATGCTACTACAGTAAAGTTCTTGAGCTAGCCCTGTTCAAACAGTCATGTTGCTGAAAAACTCCGTAAGTATCTATTAATAGAGAAAGAGAAGTAATAGCTACCATGAATGTTCACTGCTTTATGCACATATATTTTGCAGCGTGTTCTGTTTTGCCTCTTAGAGCTGTCTAAAGGTTAGCTCTGATTCTCTGTCCAGCATCTAGAACAGGAACTGGCACATAGTAGGGGCTCACTTGTTAAATGAATGTATAAACAGATTTTTGAGCACTTTATTATCTACTGGACACTGTGCTAAGGATTCTCTATATATTCTCTATATATTCTCATTCACCCTCAGACCTGAGATTGGTACTGTAATATGTTATAAATTTGGGAAGTAATTTGAGGAAACTTAGGTTCAAGTAAATTAAGTGACTTCCTCAGGATTACATAGCAGCTAACTAGCAAAGATAAGAGTTGAACTTAAGTCTTTTTGTCTCTGAATTCCATGAATTTAACTACCATATTCTTGTAATACCCACTAGTCCAATTAAAATCTAATAAGAAACTATGTGAAAGCATGCTTAGATTGAGGGAAAATAAGAAATTCAGTTATTATTTTAGCACTCACTGTCAGAAATAGAAGTTCTCCACTTCAGGGCTTAGGGTAGGGCAGAGTATACACACATCTGCTTTCTGTATTTACATACTCTTCAACTCATTGAAATGGAGCAAAAACAAGATTCACTTGACAAGATCTTAATTGTAACCACACTGTCTACAGCTTTAATTCCTGCCCTTTAATAATTTCCCTGTCCTTAAACATGCTTCTAAAATATCAGTTTCAATGGCTATACAGTCTTCCATTTATGATTGCTTCATAATTTATTGTCTTTGTATTGTCATTTATATAGGTTGTTTTAAATCATAAAATACTGTAACCAACATCTGTGTCCTATTATCTTTGTTCTCATCTCCTATTGTTTCCTTAGACTAAATTCCAAGAAGAGAATTAATGAATTAAAAGACAGAAACTTTTTAAAGGATCTTATTATATTTTGGCAGAAGTTTTGCAATTAGCATGAAGTGGGTGTACTCTATAGGGTAAATATGCTGAATTGGAGGTTTGAAAGGAGTATAGGGAAAAGGGATGGAGCATAGAAAGGCATTTTAATTTTTTGTGTGACTTTGAATAGATACAATACACTCACACTTTTCAGAGTTCAAAAAGTACAAATGAGTGTGTTGTGAAAAGTCTCCCACCGCTATTCTCTAGGTACCCAGTTCCCTTCCTTGGGAGCCAGTGTCACCTCATTCTTTTGTATCCTTCAAGAGAGATACTTTGTAATAGATATAAACCAATATGTGTATACATTTCTCTTTTTCCTCTCTCTTCCCCACTTCCTTTTTAAGCACAAATGTTACTTCATCACATATGCTGTTTAGTATTATGTGATTTCCACTTAATAATATTTTAGGGGTCAGTCTACATTAGTACATAAAGAACATTTTTAAAAATATGGCTATACGATCGTCCACATGTGACCTTGAGACACACTGGAATGAGGCAACCATGGGAATCCTTTACAGTTGAGACCAACTATAAAGGATCTCAATTTGGGATTTATCACCCTGATACAGTGAAAATAATAATACCAAGGGTATTAATAATACCAAGGGTCCTGCTGCCTCTTTACTGTTGTCACTTCCTTTGACATGCTACATGTTTAGTTTCTCATGGTCCTTCACATCATACCAACATCTACAACTTTGACAATTCTCATTTATTCTGTAGTATTTGGAAATGTCACTGCTAGTTTTGTATTTCCTGGCATGGGACTGACAGTTTTCTGTGAACACAGTAACTTTTCCTTATAGTGCTGAATCATATCGAAATCTTTGTTCAGACAATGTAATGAGATCAAACTTAAATGTTAGTTGCAGGGGAGCTACCAAAGCAGATAATTAAAGTGATGATGAAATGAATACAGGTTGAGCATCCCTAATCCGCAATTTGTAATGCTCCAAAATTCAAAACTTTTGAGCACTGACATGATGCCACAAATGGGAAATTCCACATATAAGCACTTAACACAAACTTTGTTCCCAAAGTTATCGAATGTTGTATAAAATTACCTTCAGGCTGTGTGTATAAGGTATATATGAAATGTAAATGAATTTCATATGTAGGACTTGGATCCTGTTCCTAAGAAATCTCATTATGTATATGAAAATATTCTAGAACCTTAAAAAATCTGAAATCCAAAACACATCCGGTCCCAAGCATTTCTCATAAGGTATGCTCAACTCGTAATATTTTTTATGCATAATGAAGTCTGTACATGCATAGGTTGTAACAACTTATTCTGTCTTACCTTTCTGTCTGGAGGCTGGAGTTTTCTTTTGACTTTGATTATAAAGTGTATCCAGATTCCAGAAATGTTAAAGTGTGGGGAAATGTGTGTCTCAAAATTAAGAAAGCTATACTTACTGGTAGTTTGGGACACGGAAGCAAAGCTAGAGTAGTAGAAAGCTACTAAATAGGGAATTTGGTACTTATCTTTGCTGTCGGGCAGAAAAGGCAAACTCTAGGGGTCTACACACAAAGCTGTACTATTGGTCCACCTGGGAGTCTTTAAAGTTTAGGGTTGCTGAGCATAGGGATACCAGTATAGAAAATGGTTGCGTATATTTCATTCATGTTCATGATGATAATATAGTGGGGATTCACATCCATCTGTAAGGTAGAATATTATTGTAAATCATTCTGGTTCTCTTAAGTTTGGGTTTCTTCATTAATAAAATGACAGAACTGAATTACAACTAAATGATCTTCATGAGGTTCTGTCAATCTAGTATTCTACAGTGGAATTTTAGGCACTATGGGAAGGGGTGTTCCTTTGGTGGCCTACAAATAAAAACATGTTTGAAATAATGGTATTTATCATATGTGATAATTCTGTGTTTATATAATAATTTATATTAGTTTCCAAATGTGTTAATGTATAGTATCTCATTTGATTATCTTAGTGAGATGATGAAACAGGTCAGGAAGGTATTATGTTCATTTTGCTGATGAAATGAAACTATTGTGGTTAGCATCTTGAAAAGTTATTTAAATTTGATGATCTTACTGACATGCCAGCCACTAAGGATGAAATCCTGCCACTGAGTGGGAAAAAGAAATCCCAGTCAGGATAGCTTTCTCACTTTTATCAAGCTAGCAAATTGTACATATTCCCTAAGTTCTGACTTAAATGTCCTGTGAAACTTTTCTTTATCTCTTCTACCTCAGCAGAATTGAAGCACTTTGATCATTCTCCTGGGGACTCTGGATTTTAATTATCTGTTTAATGCCTTACTTTTCTACTCTAGTGAACTACTTAAGAGCAAATACCTTATCCTATCCACCCCTACACCTCATAGCCCACATAGTACCTGGCATTTAAGCCTGCCCAGGGAGTAACTGCAGAATCTAATGAAAGAGTCAAGTTGATGGGCTGGTGTTGTGGAGCGGAGAGTGGAACTTGGGCTTTAGAGTGGTAGGAAGGAGACGTCATTGTATACCTTTTTTAGGAATTTTGCCCTGTACATGCATTTAAAAATTAATACAAAAACCTAGTTTAATAAAAGTGGGGAGGACACCCAGGGGCCAGATCCATCTATTAAGAAAATAAATCTGAATTTTTAAAAAATGGCAATTAAAGCCTATGTGCTCATGGTTTAAATTCCTGTTTTAGTATTTCCATAAACTATTTTACAATATCATATAGTAACAATCTTGTATTCAAAAAAGACTGATTTAGAGTGTTGAAATAGAATTTCAAAATTCCATCTAGAGAGAAATCCTTGCCTGGTTAAGATTTGTGTTATATGATGTTATATTTGTCTAGTGACCTGTTTTTCTTATCGAAAGACTCATTGAAAGAGTAAAGACAAGCTCTTTAGCGCTGATTTTTTTCAAATTTACCATACTGCAATAACCCCATTGAAAGAAGTACAGAATATATTTTTCATGATGTCACTTAAATTGTATAGATGTGAAACTAGATTTAAAACCCTTATGTTTTTTAAATCATTTCCACTATAAACCAAATCTGTAAATTAAATATAAGATAACTTCCAAAAAACAAAATTTAAATTAATGCAGTTATACTATGTGACAGATGATGTTTAGGTTGTACAGTAGAAAAAATAGCTTTAGGTCTGATTTCATTTTAAATCTGTTTCTGTATTTTAACTTTAGTGATAATGAAAGCTGTGAGTGCCTATTCTCATCAGTAATGTTGTGTAAGATGGTATAAATGACTTCAAGGCTTTCTTGGTAAGTTCAGGATAATGAGACTTCATATGTAACCAAAACACTTACCAGCAAGCATTCCTTAAATGTTAAGTTTTAATGAGATGTCAGTTATTTTGTTCACTGGAAGATAAGATTAACATTATGACATTACTGAAATCTTCATTAAATGTTTTTCTAAACCACTTATTACTGGAAATGAGAATGGAAAAACATCATTGCATACTTAGAGTCACATTTACTGCTAATGAACTTTTGCAAATTGTACTACAAAGATAGAACCCATATATAACACTTGGGTGTAGTATTAATATAGTGCATATATGGTATTGGCTGTTTGGCTTTGGGCTTTTGAATGTGCCATGCCTATATTGTTGTATGTGATGAAAGACACTTTAACAACAAACTGTAAATGGATTGATTTGTGTTGTTCTAAAGGTATACAAAGAGGGCTATGGTACATACTGAAAGGAGCTCCCAGTTGTCAGAGGGTAGGGGAGAGATTTAGAAGCACATCAGGGGAAAGATCTTGTTTGAATAGGGTCTTAAAGGGTAAGAGGCAGATAAGAGGATGGGTTTAAACTAGGCAGAGAGATAGTATGTGTAAAGACCAAAGTCATAGAAGACGTGGTTATTATAATGGTGAGAATTATGTGGCCTTGGATAGCTTTTGTAATATGAAAGGTAAATTGTAACCCAAAAGTAAAAGTCTTAACTATTAGACCAAATGTTTAACCCCTGTCTCCTATATACCAGGGGAGTCATGATGGTCTTAGAATTGGGAGAGTATTCAAGGCAATATTTTTTTTATATAGCAGTTCCCACATTGTGTTATAATGTTCTCCTTCACTAGTCATTGGAGCTCTTCAAGGGTCGTGGCCATCAGTTATTAACATTAATCTTTGTATACTAAGTTTTTGGTAGAATAAGTGATAAAAGTAATGCTCAGAAAATATGGGTTGAATAATCATGAGTAAAGAGGATTTAGGAGAGATTGTTATCAGTCTCTTTGGTAGTGGTTTTAATCTTTTGTGAATCACAGACCCTTTGTTAGTCATGTTGAAAGCTATAGATCTTCTCCTTGAAAATGCAAATATGTACAGCATTCAGCCTGTGGTTTCATGGGATTCATGTACCCCGGAAGCTAGTCCATGAATTCTTGATTCAGAATCCCTCCTTAGGAAATTATACCCAGAGAACCTGTAATCATCATCAAACATCATCATGAATAACAACTGTCTCTTAACAGTTTTTAAATAAATTATGATGTGTCTCTTCTTCGTACTTTTCTTGAGTTCCCTTCTCCTTAGGAAGAGTTAAGTCAAATAGGTAGCTGAACTGTCTATGAAGAAAACATGTTTATAGTGATTAAGGTAAAACTTTGCTGTAGAGATAACAGACAAGTGTGGTGATTAAGCCAGCAACCAAAAAGCAACTGCTTGAGGAGAACGTGACCTTCCTGAGTTTGAGTTTAGCAAGTGAGTTGGGGGTCTCCAGGACCACCCTCAGGCTTGATGATTTGCTAGGAGTGACAGGACTCAGAAAAGCTAATCTAGTCATGGTTATGGCTTATTACAGCAAAAAAGACACAGATTAAAATCAGCATAAGGAAAAGGCACCTAGGACAAAGTCCAGGAGAAACCAGGTGCAAATTTCCAGGTATCCTGTCCCAATGTAGTAGCATAGATGGCTTTAATTCTCTCAACATGATATGTTAATATAATAGGTGGAGGATTGTCAACCAGGAAAGCTTACCTGGACCTTGGTGTCCAGGGTTTTTATTGGGGTCGGTTACATAGTCTTGCAGCATCTGCGTGACTGGCTTCAGCTACTCAGACTCTACCCCTTCACAGCAATAATAGGTGTTCACTAGAAAACATTTTTAGCATAAATTGTCTGATCAAACTGGTACCATGCGACCCAAGGCCTCAGGCATACAGAAACATTCTTATCAGGGAGAATGTTCCAGAGGCACAGAGCTCATCTCCCAGGAAGCAGACAATGCCATTTCTGAAAACAGGACTTTCTTGGGAATGTACAGGGTTTGAGCAACTCAGGGTTGCCCTTTCCTGTACAGCAAATTAGTTGTTTAGGGAGTCAGCTTTCTTTTGGCCTGCCTATCTGCCTAGCAACTCCTTTTCTAGATACCATGGACCTCACTGGTCTCATCCCAGATGGCTATTCCACATACTTAGACTCTTTACTTTTCCCTTGCCAACAAGTAATTGGAAAGTTTGTTTGGACTTAAGGACATGCCTGTGCTTTGCAACTTCATGAGACCATGGTGAGATATAAGTACCTAGTCACTCATTCAACAAGTAGTTTTTGAATGCTGCTGTGTATCAGACTTAGTGCTAGACAGCAGATTTATAGAAATGATTAATACAAGTCTCTGGCCTCAAGGAGGTTACAGTTTCATAGAAGACAGAAAAACAATAGTAGCAATTCTGGTAAGCAGTATGTGCTTTGGGGATTAACTTCACTAGAGAGCACGATTGAGTGTATGTGTATCTGTGTGTTGATGATAATTGCAAGGCTTCCTTCCCTAAAGAGGTTACTCCTGAGTTGAGCCATAAAGATCAAGTAGATACAATTAGATATGGAGCTAGTGTTGCTGCAGTCATTTCTGTAGCTAGATTGCCTGTGTGGTTGGGGCATGTATGTGCTGATAATGGTGGAGTCTGGTTGGTTTTACTGAGAGAGTATGCCAGTTCTAGCTGGAAGACTCATATCTTAGGGTTTGCACCAAGGGCAATAAAGAGTGTCTGGCTCACTATGCATCTATTTCCATTACTCCATTACCATAAATCACTGAATTGGCATTTCCAACTTAACAGTAATGGCTGGTAGTGTTTTCACACATTGTTCCCCAGTGGAGGAGTATGTGGACGTATAGTTTTGGGGTGATAAAAACAAGTATAGCCATTAAAAATTTACATGTACTTTGAAACGAGAGGGCAAATACTTGCCTTATGCCAATGAAATTGTATGTAACAAAAATTTTTCTATCCTTAGAAGCAAAAAATTTTTAGGAAAAACCTGGGTCCAAATTTTTACCACATTTCCATAGGCTTCTACATGTATGTGGCTTGCAACAGAATTTGGAATTTCTAAGAGAAACAGTTATTTTTTGAACAATGCATAGAAATTGTGTGATAATAGGATCAAGAATGTATTATTAGAATGAATGTTGGATATTTTCAAACTATTAACCTTGAGATTTTTTTCTAATAGAATCTTTTTCTCTTTTTCCAGCATTACAGTGTTTCTGCCACCTCTGTACAAAAGACAATTTTACTTGTGTGACAGATGGGCTCTGCTTTGTCTCTGTCACAGAGACCACAGACAAAGTTATACATAATAGCATGTGTATAGCTGAAATTGACCTTATTCCTCGAGACAGGCCATTTGTATGTGCACCCTCTTCAAAAACAGGATCTGTTACTACAACATATTGCTGCAATCAGGACCATTGCAATAAAATAGAACTCCCAACTACCGGTAAGTTATTGTATAAGCTTTCTTTTTCTTTTTTTTTCTGAATACTACAAGTAAAGTTCTTAAAAGCCTGACTATGATTTTAGAACTGGGAGGGATCATAGGTATCGTCTAACCTAACTTCTTCAGTTTAGAGGCAAGAAGTAATTTGTCCATAGTTACAGAGCTATAAGAATAACCAAGATCCTGCCTCTAGGATATGTTTTGTTTGAGAAGGTGGTTCCAGGATAGAATTTCTCTGAGGTCTCTTATGTCTAAAAGGGTAGCCTCATAAAAACAAATTCTGACAAACCCTGCAGCAGTACTTTGTCCTCAGAGTCCTCACTTTGTCCTCAGAATGAGTTTCTTCTTCCTTATGTAATGCTCCTACCTTCATCAGCCTTTTAATGGACAAGGATTGAGAGTAGCACTAAACAGTCCAGATGTTTTCATTTTGTAATTTCACCTTGTTTTTTGCTCTGTGTATAAATTAATTATACATGATTTCTGGACTTTTGGTCCTTCACCCATAGTTTACATTTTAAAATGTCCTAGTAGAACCAGTCATTTGAAAGCTTTGTAAACTCTTTAATTTTAAGGTTCTGATTTTAGATGGAGCACACATCTTTTTGTTTTTTTTTGAGACAGAGTCTCACTTTGTTGCCCAGGCTAGAGTGAGTGCCGTGGCATCAGCCTAGCTCACAGCAACCTCAAACTCCTAGGCTCAAGCAATCCTCCTGCCTCAGCCTTCCAAGTAGCTGGGACTACAGGCATGCGCCACCATGCCCGGCTGATATTTTTTTTTTTTTTCTATATATGTTAGTTGGCTAATTCATTTCTATTTATAATAGAGACAGGGTCTCACTCTTGCTCAGGCTGGTTTCGAACTCCTGACCTCGAGCAATCCGCCCGCCTCGGCCTCCCATAGTGCTAGGATTACAGGCGTAAGCCACTGGGCCCGGCCTGGAGCACACATCTTAAGTGTGAGCACATGTATTTAACTGTTTGACCATTTTCCCCAAATACCAAATTCCTACTGTAATAGGAGTAATCAAAGGAATAGAAAAATGAGGGAAACCTATATTAGTGCCAGTGGAATTAATGGAAGAATGCCTCCCACATGCTAACACTTGTGGGGAACTTCTGCAATTTATAGTACAGATGACACCAGACTAGGGAAGAAGTGACTAACCATATAAGAAAGAAGTAAGAGAAAGGAGTTCTCAAGAAATCCCAGCAATACCTTAAGATGAGGGGTTGAGGATGAGGTTAGGCTGTAGAGACAACTCTCAGTTCTCTTTTATGAAGCACCTGTTTTCAGTGCTCAGAGGAGCAGACCACAGTGCTCACTTTCCCACTCAGAGTTGGTCCAGACCTCATGCTAATTAAGTAAGAAGCACCACTGTAGCTCAGGTGAAAAAGGCCAGTCCTATGATGGCCTGGCCTAGATGATATCTGGAGTACACAGGAAGAATAAGTGGGTGCTGACAGAGCTGGTGATCTTAAAAAGAGGGCCAGTGGGAGGAGACTGAATGATTTACTTGTTCTGGATTTTAGTCCCTACGAGTGGTTGTAAAGAGGTCTTAGACTAAGTGGTGGCAGTGGCCAACTGCAGAAATTGTTAGGCAGCCCTCCACCATTCAGCATGCTAGTCAAGCTTCTCATGGTAAGGTTCTGTCAGACTATAATTTCTTTGTGACTTTTATGAAGGCATCTGTAGTTCTAATATGGCAAAGAAAATAATTCCCATTTCCATTTTTGAGTTGGAAATATCTGAATAGACATGTATAAAACTTTGTGAAGAAGTTACCTCATTTCAAATGCTAAACATATATAAACTTCTTATTTCCAGCTCCAGGATAAGCAAACAGTAAAAAATTAACAAATGAAAAGACTCAGGGGTTCAAAAGAAGTACTCTGAACTGGGTAAATTAGAGTCAATGTCTTGTGAAATAGGTTTACCACATGTTCCGGAGGAACTTTCAGACAGTCCGACGTCTATTTTCAGTTCATTATGAAATGCTTTCAGATGAAAAGCTCAATTGATGAATGTTTTTTAAAAGTACAATATTGAGAGTGAACAGCAGACTGGCTACTGGAATTTTATAGTCAAGTTTGAGACAAACTTAAGGCAACATGAGCTTAAGAAATTGTGTTATAATTGTGTTCAGAGAAAAAGAAAATTGGTGAGCAAGTTAAGAGCTATATAGGACAGGTCTAGATGACCTAATATGCTTATTATCAGAATTCCAGAAAAAGGCACAAGAGCAGAAAGAGAAGAATGTCAGGCAAAACTAATGAAAAAATATTAACCCAAATACATATAATAAAAAGTATCAATTTTAAGAATAAAAAAATTGCATAAGCATTTGGCAGACATAAATGCTGGTTACCTATAAAAAGCAAAAAAGTTCAAATTTTCTACTTTAAGTATCGGGGCAATGGATTATTTATAACGTGTTGTCACACAGAATAAGCCCAGACTTTTCATATACAAAGGCAATAGCCATTTTTTCAATAATTAAGTATTCAGGGTATAAGGATTCATGGGGACTCTTCCTGAAAGAAATTACTGGTATTAGAATTCTATATAAGCAATCAATCCAAATGGACATATCAAGAATGGGAAAGATATGATATGAAAGAAATGGTGATAAACAGTGAACCAGTAAGGCTCATGATGAATGTCAAAAGAAGGCTCATGATGAATGTCAAAATAATTGTAATTAATATGGTTCTAAAACAACACAAAATGTTAATTGTTAAGAGCTTATAAGTAAATAAATGATCTGGAATTAAAAGTCTAGGTGGTTAAAAGACTAGAAAGTATATATGTGCAAAACTCTATTAATAAAACAAAGGATATATTTTGCCTTAAAAAATGGGTGGCAATATATTTATTTATGTATGCTTTTTCCTACTATCAGCATGTACTGGCCTTGGAACAAGAAGACAAGCTGAAAGTACTTTAAAAAAAAAAGACTTTGCAGAAGATGTTAATGGGAGTTGTGCCAGATGATTGGTTCATTTATTAGTGGCCTGAGGTGATAAATGGAGAGGGTGTTGGTGGTAGCTGGCCTTGTGATTTAGATGATGTCGTCTGGAGTACACAGGAAGAATAAGTGGGTGCTGACAGAGCTGGTGATCTTAAAAAGAGGGCCAGTGGGAGGAGACTGAATGATTTACTTGTTCTGGATTTGAGTCCCTACGAGTGGTTGTAAAGGGGTCTTAGACTAAGTGGTGGCAGTGGCCAACTGCAGAAATTGTGGAGGATTAAGAACCTGTGGGAGCCACCTACTATTTTTTTGTTGTTGTTGATGTTTATTTCACTCGAGGCCCTTTTTCAGTAAAGCCGTCACCTGGTCTTGGTCCTGTTGAACTGGCAGCTGTCATTGCTGGACCAGTCTGCTTCGTCTGCATCTCACTCATGTTGATGGTCTATATCTGCCATAACCGCACTGTCATTCACCATCGAGTGCCAAATGAAGAGGATCCTTCATTAGATCGCCCTTTTATTTCAGAGGGTACTACGTTAAAAGACTTAATTTACGATATGACAACATCAGGTTCTGGATCAGGTAATGTACTTCTTTCTCCTTTTTCCTAAGAAGTCTTAAAAATTAACTATGATATTTATTAGTTTGGTAGGCCAATTGGCTTAGTTTGTTAAAATTTGAGATATGTGTAAACAATATTCCAGGTTTGAGCATAATAAAGGTATTTAAGCGTAGTCTATTTGACAGTGGCTAGTTTAGTATAGACAGATTGGAATTTATTTTTACTTTTGAAACAAGTTAGTATGTCAGCCCCATAGTTGTATAAATTTCAAAGCATTCTCACCTGTATAATCTAATTTGCTTCTCATGACTAGGTAAGGTAGAAAGGATAAGGACAATTATTCTCATATAGATGAGGCTGAAGTTCAAAAATGTTCAGTCTGCAACTACCCATTCTATTCAGGATTACTTAGCAGCTTTATTTTTATATTTGAAAGCAGGCATGAGACAAATGTGTTTGGAATTGTGAAGGTTATTTGCTTTTTTGACATTATATGAAATTGCTCTTTAGTGCAGGCCTGTTTTCTTTTCTTTTTTTATTACACTAATGAATTCTTAGTCATTTTCTCACTTCAGAAAAAAAAATCTAACCACCCTGTTATTTAATGTTTTGTGTGAGTCCATGGCCCCTGTGATGTTTGCTTTTCTCAGTTCTGTTTGTTGAGTTTTATGGGAGCAGAAATAGACTGGCTAATTGCCAGAATCATCCCAACATGGATTTTGGCATAGCAATACCTCACATTTAAACCGCAAGGGAATTTTACATTTTCTTGCATGTGGTTCGGAAGGATACTGAGAGAGGAACACCCCTATCCCCTACATTTTTGGAATTTGATACTTGGCTAGGAGTCAGTAGATCTAGATTCCAGTGCAAGCTTTGTCATTGATTGGCTATGACCAATCATATGATCTTGATTAAACCATGTTTCCTCTTTGGGCTTCTGTTTCCTCATCAGAAATATAGAACAGATACTATTAATAATAATACTTAAAGTGATTTGTTAGGACTTTTAACTGAGAAATACTATCCTTTGAAAGGTATTAATATAAATCATCTTCAAATAAGGACTAAATTCATGGATAAAGATTTGAAAACATGAAAATTTCACTAATTATATAATCAAGTGATATTAAAGGAACACTAAAACAGAAGTTATGACTGGGCAAGAATGTAACCCTGAAGCAAAAAATTATATGTGATACTAAAGAAAACTTATAGAATGACAAATGCCTATTTTAAGGAAATGAATATATATGGCTTTGTATGCATATCTGTTCGTTCATTTAGTATGAGAAACTGATTTCCGTACCTGAAGTCTTCTGTAGACTTTGGACATATGTAGTCAATAACCGAGCTCTGTTCTTGACTACTAGGGCACGTATAGGCTTGTACTGGAGCTTAGGTTTTTTTGAGGCAACTTTAGGGACTCTTAAGACGATTGTGGGAAGAAGGCAATGAGAGGTTAGACTTAGCTGGAGCAGCCTTAGTACTGGAGATGTGATAGTCTTTGGTCAGAAGTTGTGGAGAGAGGTTATGTTAGGGCTTTCCTGGTGTTTCCCATTGATTCCGAGCACAGGTGGTTCTCAAAGATTTAGCTCATTCCAGAAATTAGCCTGGTCCAAAACTGTTATAAGCAAGGACCAAAGTTACAGAAAATCAAGGTGGCTACAGATCATTTTGAATTAATTCCTAAGGCCTGTTCTCTTGTCACCAAACTTAACAGCCAACAGGGAAATCAAAAGCAGCTCATGCCACGTGGTACAGTGGAACACGCCCATCTAAACGATTAAAAGAAATTGCTGTGTGGATGGCAGTTGATTTCATTTCTCCCCTCCCCTCTTTTCTTCTTTCCTTCCTCCCTTCCAATATACTTTATTTAGTTATTTTTGTTTACAACTGAAACTCTGGGAATTCAAAATTAACATCCTTGCCTGTGAGCTGCCTATAGACACCAGAAAAGGTTTCAACCTTGTGTTCTGCATTATTCTGCTATACTTGTCCAAATGAACGTTCATGAGCTGGCTGCCACCAGTTGCATGCAGATTCTCTTGCCCACAGTTTCTCGCTTGGGAAGACCCAAGTTCTCAAGGATCACAGTGTGCATGCCTGTCAGAGTATAGCTCCTGGGACACTTTTGCTTATTTTTTGTATGGCTTTTTCAAGTTGGCTTTGAGTGATAAAGACAACATGCTTCCCACTGAACTTTTTCTCCAATTCGTGTACTAGCAGACTTGGATTTTCTGAGAAGATTTTAGTTGAAGAATGGGAAGAAAGATTAGGATAGCTTTCCTGCCACCACCAATTTAGTTTCCTTGGCTGTTGTTAATTTAGCTCCTTGAGCTGAGCCTTGAGGTCTGATTTCATCTCTAGCTCCAGAAGAGCCTAGGAAATGCTGGATTTGAACTTGTCTGGCTTCTCAACATTAGGTTTCATGATCTTGGCACTTGAACTGAACATGGCCTTCTCCTTGCTGAGTGCTGGCTTAGGAAGAGCATGATTTCTGAATAAGAATATATTAGTTTACTTTTTAAGATGTAGGTGCGAAATAAAGAATGGAATTATTCTTTTTCCTTTTTATATACATTTCTAGATCCATCAGGGACCACAGCTCTCTGTTGTCTGGAAGCTTTTCTCCCTCTTATGCCTTACCCTGCAAAAACTTGTCTATATTGCTTGCTAGCTCTGTGGTTTTGGGCAGTTAGCTGATGTCTCACCCTTGAGTTCTTTCATCTTTAAAATGAACCCTGCCCTGTGGATTGTTGTGATTGGATTGTTGTAAAGTTCAGATGAGACAAGTGTTTACATGAAAGCACTTGGTAAATTGTAAAGTTATATCCAAAGACAAGTGTTACTCTTATTGAAAACATATTTGGAAGAAAAATCTGATATATGGTATTAATTTGCTGCGTTGTACAAAAAAGCTTAGTTCAAGGCCTCCTTTCCCTATCATAGTTCATAGTGTACTGAATTTCCTTTCAACTTATGCAGGCAGAAGCCATCTTCTGTTGAATGATAGCAGAAAATGCCATCTGTTTCCCTTCTAGTCACTATAAAGCCTCAATGCTACCTTATGCATGGGACTTGTGCCCATGAATACATAAAATGTCTATCTATAATACTTGTTTTAGTTCTTTGATTTAATGAGGAAAAGGTAAAACTAAGCATTTCATGTTTTGAATTCACATGTTTATTACTCAACACCATGACCATAGTTAAGGAGTACCCTGTCTCTACCTCTCAAATACTACTTTTAACAGGGAAGACAATGAAGAGCTGAGTTCTGGCAGCTCCAACCCAAGTGTGTGAGTGTGTGCATGTGCATATGTGCCAGTTTTTGAAAGAGTGAGTCTCTTAGGCCAATGTTCATTATGTCTTGTACATGCTTATGATTTCTTGTAATTTATGCATATTGTTCAGGTCTTATTTCCATTGTTTACTGCATGTGAAGCTGCTGGGACCCTGTTACCCTGTTTGAGTTTTTTCTCAAGCAGTTCTAAAGATACGGAAGAGTAAAGCACAGAATTCAGAGATCTATTAAAATAAATTAGGCCTGCTTAATTTTGTCTTTAGAAGAAAATTATTTTTAAAAAATGTTCACCTATTCATGTGAGGTATGGTAACCCAATATAGATAGGATGACAAATCTAGATTTGCTTTTTAATTTTAGTTTTATGTCTAGAATCCAGTGATGAAGGGGAAGACAGAAATTTCCCTTGTCCTCTTAGCCTGTCTTGACCATACCACTTACATGAGTCCTGAACCTGTCAGACATTTTCAGACTTCCTATTTGTGATTACTTTTTCCTCTTTATTAACTGACCTTGTAACTTCCAAATTAGTCTCCTGAAATTAACTCATAAGTATAATTTTCAGTACATGGTATGGCCCTGTACAAGGCTGTAAGAAAATTTAATAAATTAGTATTTATAATAAACAACATAGTTAGGAATTGATTATTCATAGTACAGAAGAGCACCTTGATTTAAATAAGGATTTGGAACAGATCTATTTTTAGCTAGCAGTCTCCTTATAAACAAAAACAGTTGTTTATAATTAGATTGCTAACTACAGGAGGTAGGGAGGGTAGAGCTAGGGAAAGAAAGGACCCATTTGAGAATAAAGATGAAAAAGAAAAAGCTTCTGATCACATTGAAGGCTTAACATTTAGATTTATAAGCATTTCACATCAGGGAACCAAAGAGAACAGATAATTTCATTTACTGTCATTGGGTTAATTTGATCTAGCAAGCAGCTTTGAATATAGATTTTAAATGACACAGATTTATGTGTACATAGATAGCATAAATAAAATACTAGTGTAGAACATGATGTACAATGGCATTTTATTTGTTAGTGTCAGCATAATTTAAAATGATAGTTCCTTAGCGGATGGGGGATATATTAAGTGATTGTCTCAAATATAGTGTCACTTTAATGTTTAGGTAGTTATTAATAGTAAATCCTTTTAAATGAAATAAGTATGGCAATATTTTAAAATATGTATTTTGAAGTAAGACAAGTCAGTTAGTGAATAAAAACACAAGTGCCCCATTTCCAAGGTAAGTTACTTGGCATTGTTCTTTAAGACACTAGTATTGCCAATATAGCAAGTTCCTAGCAAGTAAATTTTGTGCCTTGAAATAGTTTCTGTGATGATTTTTACTGACTTATTGAAAGTTAGGCCAGAATTTATTTGTTTCTTGTGTTCACATAATTTTCTCCACCCATCAGTAAAACCATTACCAGATTTATCTTTCTAAAATAAGATTTTTAAAATTATCTTCCCCCAACCCCATTCATGGTCCCTTTTTTCAGAAATCTTTAATGGTTCCTCTTTTACCTAAAGTTCTCATTGGTTATTTTGAGCATGGTATTCAGCACTCTTCATCTTCTGGTGATAGCTTACCTTCTCTTTCACTGCTTTGCCACATGTGTCGTCTCTGATTATCAAGGCTTGTTCCCTAAACATGTAACCTTCATTTTCTTCTTCAACCTTTGCTTGCATATTCCCCCTGCCTAACCACCATACTTCCTTCTCTTCTCTGGCCCTATCCCTTCAATAAAGAATAATCAAAATTCAACTTACTTTACAAAGCCTACTTTTACCCTCTAGACAGGAGTTTCTGGAGTCACTTAATGTATTTATAATCGTATTTTCCTTTTTTCATTATATTATTGCAAATGTAGTCTATATCTCCCCAGTGAGATTGTAAGATATAAGGAATAATACCTTTCTGGGTCACTTGTTAGTTATGGCGTTTGAAACATGTAATATTGTTGATTGAATGTGTTGACTACAGTTTATTTTTTATCTTTAGGTTTACCATTGCTTGTTCAGAGAACAATTGCGAGAACTATTGTGTTACAAGAAAGCATTGGCAAAGGTCGATTTGGAGAAGTTTGGCGAGGGAAGTGGCGGGGAGAAGAAGTTGCCGTTAAGATATTCTCCTCCAGAGAAGAGCGCTCATGGTTCCGTGAGGCAGAGATTTATCAAACTGTAATGTTACGTCATGAAAACATCCTGGGATTTATAGCAGCAGACAATAAGGGTTGGTAACATTTGCTTTTGTATAACAAGATCTATTTTAAGCCTTTTTAAAGATATAGCTACTAAACATCATCAAATTCAAAGAGAAAAAGATGTTTGTTATATAAATTAGTCCATTAAAGTCAGATACAATATATTAGAAACTTTTAAAAACAGAAACTTATTAAAGATTTTCTTGACTCTTGGCAACATGTTCCTGAATCTCTGATTGTTTTATAAAATGTAAACATTATCTTTTTTAGCTTGGCCAGAACTGTGCTCCTCTTTTTCCTCCTTTCCCCTTCCATTTTCTTCAGCAGCATTTATTTCTTCAAAATATTAACAGTGTTAATCTCAGTTGGTGATTATGGATGATTTTCATGATTTTGTTTCTCTGCATTTTCGAAGTTATAAACAACAAGCATGTATTGCTTCTTTATTTTTTAACTTTTATTTATAGAAAATTTACAACATAGTAGAAAATTAGTATAATGTTCCTTAATGATCTGGCTTCCATAATTATCAGTTCACTGCCAGTTACAATTGATCTCTGATCCCACCTACTCTGCCTCAACTCCATTATTCGAAGCCAGTCCCAGATAACATATCTTTTTATCCATAAACACTTTTAATTTGTATCTTTAAATGATGAGGAAACTTTTACGAAACAATTATACTACCATTGCTGATTTTTAAAATTTCATCAGATAACCAGTCAGGTTCAAGTTTTTGCAGTTGTCTCCTATTTTTTTAAACCAATTCTTTATTCAAATTAGGATTTCAAGTCCACATGCTGCATTTTGTTGATATTTCTCTTACATCCCTTAAAATCTTTAGATTTCCCCTTTTATCTTTTTTTCCTTCTTGTAGTTTATTTGTTGAAGAGACTGGATTGTTTGTCTTGTAGGGCTTATCACATTCTTGATTTTGCTGATTGAATTCCTATAGTGTCTCTTAACTAGCTCCTCTGTATTTTCTCAAACCTGTTAGATTTAGAGGCTGAATCTGATTGAGATTTTATTGGTTTTCCACAGAATACATATTAGGGATATTGTGCACTTCCTATTGCATCACATCAGGGAGTATATAATGTTTAAGACAAAAGCATTGATGGGTTTAGGCAGCAGTTGTTAGTGACTACTAACAATTCAATATAATTTAAACACAAAACAAACAAAAGCAGTAATCACAGCCTAACCAAATCTTTAGTTCTAATTTTGTCTGCCTTCGACACCATATTTCCTCCCCAAACTCTTAAAATAACCTTTGCTTTATTATCTTCTATGACCCTAGACTTTCTTTGTTTCTTCTTATTTCTTAATAGTTGTCTTTGTTTTTTCAAACTCTTAACTCTTCTTATTGATTCATTTGAGGCTTTAGCTTTAATTCTACAAATAGTAATTGCTCCCTTAAAAAACTTAACCACATTCATGGGTCCAAACTCTACTGTGGTGAGGCTTTCAAATCTGCATTTTGAAGCTTAAACTTCACCCAGGGTATGTTTGTACCATGTTCCAAGTTGCAAACACACAGGCACAAAATGCTAGTGTTGCTGTGCTCTGAACTTTCTCCAACCAAGCTGATGCTGTCATCTGGTGGTCACCACGGGAACTAGCTGACCCTACTGGCTTTTTCCTACCCACTTCTTTGTACTTTGTTCTGAACCTAGCCCTCCACCCCAATTCCCTTTTCCTTTATCTTCATCCTCCTGATTTAGTGAATTCCACCTCAGACAGCCCTTTATATGCACGTCCGTCCCCTCATATAAACGTACTTGTCAGTAACCTCAGAAGATCTCCCTTTACTTCCATCTGCCTGTCTTCCTCTGTAGTTCTTGTATTTGTGAGCCTCTCAAAATTCAGCCATGGTTAAAAGGCCTGCAAATAAGCTAGTAATGTGCTATGTCAAAGAAAAGATGCAAATTGGGACAGAATCAGTTTATAAAGTTTATGAAGAACAAGTTAACAAAGAACTGATGTGAATCTCTAAGGCATTTTGAAAATACCCAGAAGTCCTCTCCAGAATCTTCTGAAAAGTTCCTATCTCCTTTCTTAATCACTTCTAATAACTTGCTTTTCTTTAAGTAACAGCCTTCAAAATATAGAATTGTTCTATGTCAATTTGGAGTTTTTATCTTTTATTTCACAACTAATGAGAAAAGAAACAGCACATTTTAGGTTATTATGTACTAACTGCTTAAATCTAGCATTCTGTTTTTTAAATCATCTTAACAGTCTTGCAAAGTAAGGTACTATTCTTGTTATATAAAAGAAGAAACAGAGATGCATTGGTTAAGAAACTTGCCTGAAGTTGCATAATCAATAATACAGGCCCTGATTCCAACCCAGGTCAGAATGACTCCCAAGTGTGTGTCTCTTGCTGACTTGTGCTATCTCCTAGTGTTGCAGTGGTTTTTTCCCCCCATGATTTAATTAAATATGTGGGTTTCCCAGCTACCTCTGGGTTAAATAGGCTTTTGTGGACTAGTGTAGCCTAGGAGCCTAGCCAGTATCTTTACCATTATTCCTGTGAGAAAACACATTTTGAATACATTTATCAGCTTACAAAGGAACTTTTGGAACCCATGTTCCTTGTTGTTTGGGTTCAGAATAACTGTGTAAAACTCTTTTCTGAGCTTTTCCAGCTTTTTCTCGTAATGTTTCAGTTTCTATCTCAGCTTCTGCATGTGTCAGAGGTACCACTATTTTTGTTTTTCTAAGCTAGCAACCTTGGAATTATAGTCACCTTGTCTTGCATCTTTGTGAACTATGTGTACAGTCTGTCACTAAAGCTTGTCACTTCTCATTAAAATTCACTTTCAGGCCAGGCGCAGTGGCTCATGCCTGTAATCCTAGCACTCTGGGAGGCCAAGGCGGGAGGATTGTTTGAGCTCGGGAGTTCGAGACCAGCCTGAGCAAGAGCAAGACCCTGTCTCTACTAAAAATAGAACAAAATAGCCAGTCAACTAAAAATGAAACAAAAAATTAGCCTGGCATGGTGGCACATGCCTGTATTCCCAGCTACTTGGGAGGCTGAGGCAGGAGGATCACTTGAGTTTGAGGTTGCTGTGAGCTAGGCTGACACCATGGCACTCTAGCCCAGGCAACAAAGTGAGACTCTGTCTCAAAAAAAAACTCACTTTCAGTTTTGTCCCATACTATTCCATTCCTTCTGTGACCATGCTGGGAGGCTTCTCATCTCTCTCCATCCATCCCTCCCTGTTGCCTTTCTTTTTTCCTTCTCTTCTTCCAGAAACAGCCACTGAGCACCTAACCTGACTCAGGCATTTTTCTAGGCACTCAAGAGTCTGAGCTCTGCTCCTATATGTGTAGACTTAAGAAAGTTACCATCTTTAAGCTAGAATTTCTTGTCTTTTAAAAGGGATTAATTATCCATGCCTTATCTTAAGAATGAGGGGTAAAGATGTAAGGTGTAAAGGATATGTAAAAGGGTAAGACAAACTGAATATATGAGAAAATGAGAAGGAGATGCATACAGACTAAAGGTGGCATCGTACTGCAGTTGTGTGATTCAAGATTGAGAGTAAAAAATAATAACCTTTGAATAAATAAATCGTAATTGTTCTGCTGCCCAATTGAAATACTCTTATTCTGTTTTATAGACAATGGTACTTGGACTCAGCTCTGGTTGGTATCAGATTATCATGAGCATGGATCCCTTTTTGATTACTTGAACAGATACACAGTTACTGTGGAAGGAATGATAAAACTCGCTCTGTCCACAGCGAGTGGTCTTGCCCATCTTCACATGGAGATTGTTGGTACCCAAGGTAACTAAGCAGTTCTATTATTTAAGCTTTAAATTCCCATAAATAATGTCTATTAAGAAAATAGAATTTAGCCTAACAGGAGATTTTAAAACTAATGTTTTAGATGAGGACATTTTATTTTTCTGTTAAATCTCAGACAGAGTTAGGAACCTGGGAATTTATTTAGATTCTCTAGTCACTGTAATAACACTGGCATATTTTTGTGGGTTCTTAAAAGTAACATTCAGTCTTATTTATGATGTTTAAGGATCTCAGTTTCAGAATTCAAGTCTTTAATTCAATGCCTTTTTGTATGTAGCATCAAGTGAAATGTGAAAGTGTTCTGTAAACATTACCATGCTGTATAAATGTCATGTGGCCACTACTAATGATATTTGATCCTGAGATAAGGAGACTGCATGAAATGGTTTTACAGTTGAAAAATTCAATGCTGTTTTAATTATGAAATGTTTGCTGTGGTACCCGTGCCTTGTAGTCTGTCAGGCATCAATATACCTATATGCTCTGGAGGTTGTGTCCTTGCTGCCCGATGGCTCTGCCACTCCTGCTTATTGCACATGTGCTCCTTCACATCTTAGCCAGCTCCATCTTTGTAGTTATTATTAGTTATAACAGCTCTGTTGAGTTATAATTCACATATCATACAATTCACCTGTTTCAAGTGTACATTTCAGTGGTTTTTAGAATATTCACAGAGTTGTTCAATCAACACTAAAATCAATTTTAGAACATTTTCATCACTCCAAAGAGAAACCCTATAGTTATTAGTATTCACTCCCCTCTCTCCCCAAACTCCTTATCCCTAGGCAACCACTAATCTTCTTTCTGGCTATAGATTTGCTTATTCTGGACATTTTTTATAAATGCATCATACAATATGTGGTCTTTGTGACTGGCTTCTTTCACTTAGCATGTTTTCAAGGTTCATCCATGTTGTGACATGTATCAGTATTTCATTTCTTTTTATGGCTGAGTAATATTTCATTGTATGGATATACTACATTTTGTGTATCCATTTATAAGTTGATGGACATTTGCGTTGTTTCCACTTTTGGCTATTAGGATTAATGCTGTAACAGACATTGTTGTAGGCATGTGTTTTCAGTTATCTTAGGTATACACCCAAGAGTTGAATTACGAGATCATATGGTAACTTCTTTTGATGGTCTGAAGAATTGCTAGGTTATTTTCCAAAGTGCCTGAGCCATCTTACGTTCATATCAGCAGTGTATGATGGTTCCAAGTTTTCCACATTTTAATTGTTATTTTTAATAGCACTTCTTCTAGATAATATACTTAATTCTGAGTACTTTCCAGTTAATGGGAAAGGAAAATGATCTACATGCTTGGATCCTGGGCATGAATATCAATCTGTGACTAGGATTCTTGTAAAGAATTTATAAGGTGCCAAAAAACAAACTCATAACTTTTTTTACTTCTAATCTTTTTCTTTATAGAAATGTAATTTTAGCAACTTTTCGCCGGTGATTCACTTGAGCTTTTTAGTAATGGCCTAGGTATTGTGGGTGATGTGAGCTGAAATGCTTTGGTACTGGGGCGGGGAGGAGAGGCTTTTGAACCTGAAGGTGAGGGTTGTAAGCAATCATGTCCTATTTTCGATTCATTAGGAAAACCAGCTATTGCTCATAGAGATTTGAAATCAAAGAATATCTTGGTGAAGAAGAATGGAACTTGCTGTATTGCAGACTTAGGACTGGCAGTAAGACATGATTCAGCCACAGATACAATTGATATTGCTCCAAATCACAGAGTGGGAACAAAAAGGTATACTTGAAATAGTGTTTAATATTTTTCAAAATCAGCATCTTTTCCTTCTCTTTCTCATTGGTATATACATATCTTTTCTGAAACTCTACTCAAACTTGTTCTTTGTTAGATTACCTGCAGGTAGAAGATCTCCTGGGCTTGCCCGCTCTGAAGCCAGGGTTACCTGACTTAAAAAGATGCCTGCTGGTGAAAAGTGGCCCTTCCAGAAAATGTTATTTTTTAGTTATGTTAATTATAATAACAATGAAAACTAACATTTATAGGGTACCTACTATGTGCCAATCATCTTAATAGTTTATATGTATGTGTGTGTATGTGTATATATAAACTATATATATATACACACACACACACACACACACACACACACACACACACACACACATTCCCTCATTTGTTGACCTCCTTAAATGCTGTGCTATAGCTTGCCCAGCAATTTTCATGTGTCCAACTTCTGAAAATATGCCTTTCTCTCTTCCATAGGGCTTTTGCATGTTCTGTAACCTGGAGCATACTTTACTATTCCCCTAACTCATACTTACCTTTCCTTTCCTATTGGAAGCCTTTTTGGTCCTCAAGGCTCTTACCATATTACGTTGTAACTGTCCATTTATTCCCAGCACCCATCACAGAGCCTGTTACACAGTAGATTCTCAATAAATATTTATTGAATCCATTAGTCTTCAAAGGAACCTAATTAGGTAGGAGTTGTTTCCCTGAATTCACAGATCAGGAACCACCTCGTGGAGGTTAAGTAATGCTGCTAACTAAATATGGATGGTAAGCTGAAGAGCTGTGACCCAAAAGCCCTTATCACATCATGTTATCACAATATTTCTTCAAAACTACTGCCTTGGCCTTAGAGAGAGCCAGCAGCTTTAGTCTGTCTAAATTGTATTTATGACTTGGGTCTTCTGGATTTAGTGGGGACTCTCAGATTCATGATTAGCTAAGGGGTGGTTGTTGCAGGTCTTTGTGGGTTCTGACCTATATATAACCTTAGAGTTTTTGAACCTTTAGAACCCTATAATGTGGCATCAGTGTAAGGACTGACATTCTTTTGTGTTTTTTCTTTCCTGGAATATGTTCCTGCCCTTCCTTTCATCCTGTTTCAGGGAGAAGATGTCTAGATTAAAATATAGTACATAGAACATGACAAAGTACTAGTCCCTGCATAATACAATGACAAAGCAGATGGTATAAATCAGGACATTTGTAACAATTATATATGTGTCTTTCATTAGAAACCAAGATCATAAGCAGATAGCCTGAAACTGCTGTTTCAGCTTTTAGTGGGATTTAGTTGACATCATTAGTATGCAAAACAGTTTGGATATTTAATATTTTTCTTGAGTCTAATATGATCTCAGTTGTATAATACTGTATGTATATGTTTATGTATAGAGAAATGTCAGAAAGGATGTTCATCAAAATGTTTATACTGTGTGGCAGTAAGGGGCTGATTTTTAAAGTACTTTATGTACTTTGGGAAACTTTTTATAAGAATTTATGAATCATTTTTAAAAACAGAACCATGCTAAAGTAGGGGACGTCTTAAAGTGAATAATTTTTTTTAATTCTCAGGAGTAAAAGAAAATTTATGAAACATTTCAAAAATTTTGTGTCTGCCATTCAGTAAAATAAAATGTTGACTTTTTTTAGGTACATGGCCCCTGAAGTTCTAGATGATTCCATAAATATGAAACATTTTGAATCCTTCAAACGAGCTGACATCTATGCAATGGGCTTAGTATTCTGGGAAATTGCTCGACGATGTTCCATTGGTGGTAAATTGCTCCCCTCTCCCCAATAGTTTGTTATGAGCAGAAGTTGTTTAAGAATTGCCT
>VSMD01135565.1:0-11405 GCA_008750895.1 Mirza zaza | reverse complement strand
GTGTGTGTGTGTGTGTAGGTGCAGGTGTGTGTGTGTAAGCAATAGTGTGTGCTTTTATGCATTTGTGAATGAAACTGGTAGATAATGAAGTCATACATAATTTATCAAATTTAGTGTCAAGAGATAAACATGGTAAATATATAGTGATTTAATTGAAAATTGAACCAAAAAGCTTAATACAGAAATACATTCAAATTAATTAAGAGTGGTCACAATCAGTCAGAATATCTCCACAGTAGCTGTGATTAGTTTTTAAAATTTCTGCATAGATTTAAAAATCTGAAGCACCTGGAGCATGTTACAATGATGTTATATTGGGAAATAGTATGTCGTCAATAGATAAATATGCATAATGTTACTGTTTTTTAAAAGATGCTGTTAAATATAGAAAAGATTTTAATGCAGAATAGTGTAATATATGTGTGTATTCACATAAGTGACATTAAGAATCAATAAAAAATAGTTATTTTCCCTGGATCAGAGAAATGGGATTAAATTAAGACATCTCAGAATGATGAGGATCTAATGAGAACTGATCAGTTCCTCTTTTTCATGTTGTCCCTTCATTCAAGATGTTAATCAAACCTTGGTGAAATGAATAGCCTGAGATGAGTGGGGAATAAAATATGACATATATTTAAATGTAACAGATGTGACCAAGCAGTGCCTGTTTCAGAGTCCCTGAATCAGTCTGTCTATACTGATGAATAAGACAATATTTTCATCATCTTGCATTAATCAGTTCTATTGAATTCTCACTGGGTTCAGAGTTCTAAACTGGACATGAAAACTCAAGGGTTAAAGGAGTTTCTGCTGAGATAGAAAATATTATCTTTTATATCACTGTTTATATGAATATGATTGGATCCTATGTATAAATCAAACTACATATTTTTGTGTAAACAACAAATAACACTGTTTCCTGAGGAACTGCCTTGTGCTAGCTGCTTAGTGCTTCTCATGTATCCTTTTCATAACTTCACGTTACCATCACAAAATTGATGTCTACAATGTGAACAGAGAGGACTTAAAGTTCATTATCCATAGATTATTGATAAATAATGTTCACATTGATAATTTGTGACAATTGCTAATTATTTGCTCAACTTAAATTAGAAAATAAGGGAACTCATCTCATTTAAATGGAAGCTATATAGGGCTGGGAGTCAGAGGACTTGTTGCAGTCCAGCTCTGGAGCTAGCCTGCAGTGTGGCCTCCAAAAGGTTGCAAGGTGTCCCATTTTAAAACAGGTGGGACCATATTCAGACTTTCCATCTAAAATATTTAGGTCTAAAATATTTTATCTGGATAATATTTAACCTTTTCATATGAAAAACAATTTGAGAAAATACCAAATGTAGTGTATTTTTTAATTTTGGTGCCCTGTTACAACATGTGGGAGGCTTTTCCCACTTCCTGCCTTGACCTTCACTAACAGTTATTGTGAGGAATTGCTGGACAGAATAAAAAAGGAGTCCTCTGGGAGCTCAGAGCAGGAGTTTCCATGCAGCACGGTCTGCTACACCTCTGGGCAGTGACTGAGGGCATTTTGCCTTTGCCAGCAGTGAGTGACTGCATAGTAGTACAGGAGGTTTTATTTATTTATTTATTTATTGGAATATTATGCAGCCTTTATTTTATTTTATTTTTTTATTTTAGTGTATTATGGGGGTACAAGTGTTAAGGTTGTGTATATTACCCATGCTCCCCCTGTCCCCTTGAATCAGAGCTTCAAGTGTGTCCATACTCCAAACGTTGCACCTCTTACTCGTTGTGTTCGTATATACCCATCCCCTCCTCCCCCCTGCCACCTGCCCAACACCCAATAAATGTTATTCCTATATGTCCACTTAGGTGTTGTTCTGTTGATACCAATTTGCTGGTGAGTACATGTGGTGCTTGTTTTTCCATTCTCAAGATACTTCACTTAGTGGAATGGTTTCCAGCTCTATTCAGGAATATACAAGAAGTGCTATATCACCATTGTTTCTTAAAGCTGAGTACTAGTCCATGGTATACATATACCACATTTTATTAATCCACTCATGAATTGATGGGCACTTGGGTTGTTTCCACAGCTTTGCAATTGTGAATTGTGCTGCTATAAACATTTGAGTGCAGGTGTCTTTTTCATAAAGTGACTTTTGATCTTTTAGGTCGATGCCCAGTAGTGGAATTGCTGTATCAAATGGTAGATCTACTTGTATCTCTTTGAGGCATCTCCATATGGCTTTCCACAGAGGTTGAACTAGTTTGCAGTCTCACCAGCAGTGTAGGAGTGTTTCTATCTCTCCGCATCCACGCCAACATTTATTGTTTGGGAACTTTGTGATAAAGGCCATTCTCACTGGAGTTAAGTGATATTTCATTGTGGTTTTGATTTGCATTTCCCTGATGATTAGAGATGTTGAGCATATTTTCATGTTTGTTGGCCATTATTCTGTCTTATTTTGAAAAGTTTCTGTTCATGTCCTTTGCCCATTTTTTGATAGGGTTGTTTGATTTTTTCTTGCTGATTTTCCTGAGTTCTAAATAGATTCTAGTTATCAGCCCTTTATCGGATGTGTAGCTTGCAAAAATTTTCTCCCATTCTGTGGGTTGTCTGTTTGCTCTCTTGAAAGTTTCTTTGGCTGTGCAGAAGCTTTTTAATTTGATCAGGTCCCATTTGTTTATTTTTGTTGCCGCTGTGATTGCCTTTGGGGTCTTCCTCATAAATTCTTTGCCTAGGCCAATGTCTAGAAGAGTATTTCCAACATTTTCCTCTAGAATTCTAGTAGTTTCACACCCCAAGGTTCAAGTCTGTTATCCAGCGTGAGTTGATTTTTGTGAGAGGTGAAAGGTTTGGGTCCTGTTTCAGTCTTCTACATGTGGCTATCCAGTTTTCCCAGCACCATTTATTGAATAAGGATTCTTTTCCCCAGTGTATGTTTTTGTCTGCTTTGACAAAGATTAGTTGCTATATGAGGATGGTTTTATATCTGGGTTCTCTGTTCTGTTCCACTGGTCAATGTCCCTGTTCTTGTGCCAGTAAAAAGCTGTTTTAATGACTATAGCCTTGTAGTATAGTTTGAAGTCTGATAGATTGATACCTCCTATTTTGTTTTTATTGCCTAGGATTGATTTTGCTATACGGGGTCTTCTCTGGTACCATACAAAGCGTAAAATTATTTTTTCTGTATCTGTGAAAAATGATGATGGTATTTTGATAGAGATTGCATTGACTCTGTAGGTCACTTTGGGTAGTATAGACATTTTAACAATGTTGATTCTGCCGACCCATGAGCATGGTATATTCTTCCATCTGTTTATGTCCTCTGCTGTTTCCTTCTTCAGAGTTTCATAGTTCTCCCTGTAGAGGTCTTTTACTTCCTTAGTTAAATATATTCCAAGGTACTTTATTTTCTTTGTTGCTATTTTGAAGGGAATTGAGTCTTCGATTTGGTTCTCTCTTGTGCTGTTATTGGCATATATGAATGCCTCTGATTTCTGTGTATTGATTTTGTATCCTGAGACTTTATCAAATTCATTTATCAATTCAAGGAGTCTCTTGGTTGAATCCTTGGGGCTTTCTAGGTATAATATCATGTCATCAGCAAAGAGTGAGAGTTTGATCTCTTCTGGTCCCATTTGGATGCCCTTAATTCCGCTCTCTTGTCTGATTGCTATAGCAAGGACTTCCAGCACCATGTTGAATAGAAGTGGAGATAGAGGGCAACATTGTCTTGTTCCAGTTCTAAGTGGGAATGCTTTCAATTTTCCCCATTCAGTATGCTATTGGCTGTTGGTTTGTCATCTATGGCTTATATCATTTTTAGGTAAGCCCCATCTATGCCTATTTTGTTGAGCGTTCTTATCATAAAAGGGTGTTGAATTTTGTTGAATGCTTTTTCTGCGTCTATTGAGAGGATCATATGGTCTTTGTTTTTGCTTCTGTTTATACGTTAAATTACATTTATAGATTTGCATATGTTGAACCATCCCTGCATCCCTGGGATGAAGCTCACTTGGTTGTGATGGATTATTTTCTTGACAAGGAGGTTTTAAATATTTGTTTGCCCCTATACAGTCATTTGTCTAGTTTTCAGGTTACTCCACTGCTCCATAGATAAGTAATAATTTGACTGCCTTTAATCAAGAATTTATAAAATACAAAATTTTAATTAGAACATTTCTTGATAAAATGGTTAATGATAAGTTTTAAAGTATGAATGTGATGTTACTAGCACATACAACAGATACATTTTCTAGTGAAGCAGTGAATCTATTCTTTTAACACCAATATGTAGAAAAAACAATTTCCTTTTGAAAATTCACTGACAAACCCTCTGACACCAGTGCATTGCATATGGGGGTGGTCAAAATTCCATTTTGAAGTGAAGGGGTCATATTTAATATTAGGTTCAAGGTGGTGAGGATTAGCTTGGTTTCCCTTATCTTTCTTGTCAATTTGAATAATACCCCAATCACCACTTTACTGGGTCCTTGGTAAATAAAAGCTTACTATTTTGTAGATGGATTAAAAAGATCAAGTAGGGGTGTGTGTGTATTTTTATGTAGGTGTATGTAAATAAATATGTGTTCTGTACATATAAAACATCCATTTGTATTTTGATGTTGCTCTTCTCAGTAATATTTTGTAATAAAAATGAAGGAAGACTAAATATATTTTCCATCTTTTAAAAGCCTCACATTTTTTAATGAAATAGATATTTAAATGGTTTGCTAAATCAAGAAAGGATGTAATTTTAAAGTATGATGGAAAATGGAAAGTCTCTCATGGGAATAGGGCACATGATAAAGGCTTTTAATGCTCATTTTTCTAAGCATATGTCAATTTTTTGATTTTCTTTTTAGTCTGAACCAGCTATAGAACTCTTAGGGATGATGCTGTTCATTAATTATATCACTCTTAGCAGAAATCACATTACGGAGAGGAAATTGTGATATTATGAGGGCTGAAAATATCTGTGTTTTGGCATAAACCTACCATAATATTTTATCATGCTCCTAAATGCACTTTCCCTAACAAGCAAAACTGTCCAATAACTGCCTCAATTTTTAGCTTATATTTTCCTTTTCCTTGGGTTATTTTGTTTCTGTACACATTTCTTTTCTTCAATTTCTTTTTATATAGATGTAACAACATTGCTTTCCATTTCTGGGAAAGTTAGTGAAACTTAAAATCACAGGTTGCAATCGGTTATTCCACTCTTTCAGTGGGCACTTTATGTAAAAATTGCCCCCAACTAACATCACAAACACAGGGCCTCCAATTTTGCCATCAGCAACATAATTCACATGCTGGCAAGGATCTTAAATGGTGACTCAGAACTGCAGGTGTAGAGAACATTCTTTTATTTTGTCTAACTAGGGTAATTTCTCCATTTCAGCTGGCCTGCTCAAGAGTGGCTATTCTCAAGGAGTCCCCAGGACCACTGGAGTGTCCCCAAGAACCTTTCACAGGGACAATGAGGTTCTTTTTCCAACTATGTATCTTGGTGAGGCCAGATTTTCTTCATATACTTCCACCAAAGCAACACATCACAACAAATGGGATGCAAATGCAGTTGTGAACCTCTAGCTATCTTTTGTTAAGTAAGACATTAATTAGCTGTTTCTAAAAGGTGTGACAACTTTGTCTTGTTTTGAAAAATATAGTCATTTATCAGAAAAAATTTAATATTATCATCTGCATAGCATATATAACAAATACTATTGCTATTTTACAATGATTTGTAAGTAAATATTTCTAGATGCCACAGTATTAATTTCTAATATAGTAAATATTGATGGATATAATTGACAGAGAAAAATTCTTTTGGGTACTCAGTTTTTAAGAGTATAAAGACCAAGGAATTTCAACAAACCAGAATATTTGATTTATCAAAGTATCTGATTCCCCAACTATACTAAATACCAAAACAAAACAAATATAGTGCTGTTTTCAGGGAAGAATCCTAGAGGCTGCCATCTTTCTGATATATATATGTGCTTTAAAATAGGGAATTACTTTATCTTTGTAAAAATGTAAATATACAATGGAAGGGTGTGTGTATGTATGTGTGTGTGTGTGTGTGTGTGTGAGAGAGAGAGAGAGAGAGAGAGAAAGAGAGAGAGAGAGAGAGAGAGAATAAGCTACAGGGATTCACAAAGAAAAAGCCATTCCTATGTATTTAGGTCATTCATGTAAATCAGAACTTAAAGCAGTTTCATAAGCAGAAACTGAGACTCTTTTTCCTACCATTAGTAAGTTCCCTAATAAAAACTGCAATGATCTTAGCACAGATAATCAAAGAACACAAAAGATTATAAAAGATCAACAAAATTATGGATAGTAAAAGAAAAGCATCAGTGAGGCATAATGAGGCCAGTGAATGAGACTCACTGCTGACATTTTATATGCAGTAGTGAAATGAGTGAAGGACTATAATCATAATATGCTCACTACTTGCTATTGTTTTTCTTATAATATTCAACTATAGTAGTGTTTTAAAAGTTAAACGAATAAACGCAAATATAAAAGCTGACTTTGCCCTGTATGTATGATGACTTCAGTGTGCAAGGTGAAATTTAATACCTGTAAAAATTACTTTAAGAAAAAGTTCCCCTAGCATTTGTTAGGCTAAACCTTGTAATTGATTTCAGCTATGTATGTGGACAAGCTTAGACTGAAATGCTAGGTGTATGTATTGGCTTCATTATGACCCTCCATTGTTAAGCTATGAAATTAAAACTCTGTATTTAACTGGCAATCAGAAAAAGAAAACTTAAATTTGTAGAGACATGTTGGTCTGTATAGTTAATTTGTATTAGGTGGGATTCATTGTGATGCCTCTGAATTTATTTTGCCTCAACTGTTACTTGAAGACGGCATACTACACAATCTAGCCCGTGGTATCAGTGATAGAAAAGATGCCTTTCAAAAGAAGGGGTCTGTATTAATATAGAAAATTCTTCAGCTAGGTAACGCATAATCACGCAGAATTTAAAGTCAATGTCATTTGTCAGTATTGATATCTAGTTAACTGATATTGTACACAAATTAATTATATTGTATTTAGTGAATCATTATTCTGTACTAGAATTTCTCAACCTGTTTTCTAAGTTGTCAGCCTCATATAGAGAAAAATTTAAATTTGAATGAAATCTTTCCCTAGAATACTAAAGAATAATATTTTGTTAGGTAAATTACAAACCATTGTAATATATAAGATTCACCCAAAGAACCAATTTTCACCCCCTTAGAAGCAATATTGCTCTAGTTTAGAAGGCACAGTCTATATGGATTCAGTTATTCTTAATCATTTTCTAATACCAGTCCTTTCTTCTTTTTTTGTTTTTTTTCTTCCAGAAATATTTTAATAAAAATTGGCCATTTCCAAGAAGCACCCACTGCATGCCCATCAGAAAAAAAAGAGAACCGTAACAAAATAGAAAATTTACCATGTGGCTATGATTTAAAGAAAGAAAATTGCAGATACTTGAGCATATCAGCAAAGTCCAATATTAATGTCACATTCCTTCTTATGGGTTATGATTAGGAATCTGCTTAAATACCAAAATAAAAATACGAATGCTGAACTATTTAGGTCAAAGGACCTCCATAGAAGCATCTGTCTTTAAAGGCATTCCAGTTTGAGACTCAATCTTAGAATAAGGCATAACAAATATTAGCAGAAGACATACAAGGTGATGAAAGAGGGATTCTACAATTCCCCACATACTCTGAATCTGATAACACAAATCTAGATTGTTTTTCTTATTTTTCTTTAAACAATTGTCAAGACTAGAATCAAAGATAAATAGAAGGCACAACAGTTTTGCTCTGTTTTTTTGTTATTTGCATTTGGGGGATTTTTTCGGTTTTTGTTTTTTTACAAATACAAATTAAACATGAAAAAACTCTACTTCAAAAAAATCTAGCAGTTCAAGAAAAGCGTATCAGTTGCAGTCTAGACATTTAAAACCTATCTCACAATTTAAATTTTAATGGTAAAAACAGGTTTTAGAATTGTTTTGTGATCAAATATCAAAAGAAAAACTCTATTAACACCTTTTATTCAGTTTTTAACCATACCAGTGAGCATCAAAATTGTTAAATTTTCCAATGGCAATTTCTCCACACCAGAAGGTAGTCATGACTCTCAAAGAAGAAACAATTTGGGCTTTTTCCCACCTTCAAAATGTTTATCAAATCCTGTATTTCTCACAGGCTTTTGAAACACATAGAAAATAAGTAAGAAATATTCCAATGAATGAAACATACCAAATGTCAGTAATGAGCGAGACATTCCTTTGGGAAAATGGCTGTTAAAAAAAAAATCCAGTCTGTATATGCAAAGTAAGCAAGGAAATTCAGTCTTTTCTTCTTCTTTAAAAATCCATTACTCCTAAAATATCATTCCACAAAATTGGAAGTGAAGGACTAAAGGTCAGGAGAGGAAAGAGATGGGGAGGGAGCACACACCATTAACACAAAATGAAAGTAAAATTGTACAAACGTAAGCAGTTTATAACAGACTAGGATCATACTCCAAGATACCAAAGGCTGACTAAAGAAATTCACCATTCTTCAGGAGTTAGGGTGTGAACTGCTGTGTGAAGATCAGTGAAGAGCAATTCACTGCCTTGGAGCAATCCCTTCCCACTCCAAATCCTGGTTTCTGCACAATGCCTCCGCGGGGAGGGCCTCTCATTCCACCACCCAGCCGACCTCGAGGGCCTCCAGGTCCCCTTCCCTGGCACCTCGAGTTGTCTTCTCTTCCACATTCAGACGGACCTCACTCACCTTTGAACATGATGGGCCTGTTGCTAAGGACCTTCTGAACAGGCTCAGAATCATCAAACACAACAAAACCAAAATTGGGTAACTTCCCACCACTGTTAATGTGCAGCTCCACCATATTCCCATAGCTTTGAAAGAAATCTTTAAGCTCTGATTTGTCCACCTCATGAGGCAGGTTGTCAATGAGGAGTTGGTGAGTGTCAGGGTGTCTCACAATTCTTCGGGGTTCGACATCGCCTTGCTCACCAGCCTCACGAATTGGTCTGGGGCCTCTCTGGGGAGGAATATTTATTCATTGTTCTCGAACTCTTTGATCCCTCTGAGGTCTCTGTGGTGGAATCTGAGATTCAGGCTTAGACTCCAGATGAGGCTGTGAATCTGGTACTTTAACAACATGAAGTGGTATCCCAGTAATCGAAACAGCTCCACTGGGTGGAAGGTTCTTACTGGTCACAGATGCCAAAGGAAAAGTCCTCAAGTCTTCCTGTACTGTTTGAGCTATATTTGCAGGTGCTGGAGAAGAACTCTTCTGAGTATCCTCAGGAGGAGTTTCTTCTAATACTGGCTCAGACTTTTCCTCTTGGATTTCAGATACAGGTTCTTGCTCTGGTTCTGGTTCAGGATCAGGCTCTGGTTCAGCAACAGGCTCCTCTAAATGTTCTTCCATGTCATTACTGACAACAGTTGGATCATAGAAAGTTCCAGAATCATCAGGAACCACTTCAGGCATCTGCTGTCTTCAGGTTCCTCTACTTCTTCCTCAGATTCCTACTGAGGCTCAGTGACAAAGCCAACAAAGACCTCATGTTGGTATCTGAAGACATCATTGTGAACATAGAACTTATTTGCAACAGAGCCCTCAGGAGCAAGGACAAACGTCTGCATGAATCTCCTCAAAGCCTGGTTGTTATTAGAGAGAAGCCCCATCACCTAGACCACCACAGCATCATTCAGAGTGGCATGAGCATCAACATGGTGAATCTTGGTGTGGCAGTTGGCAAAGTTTTGTGATATCACTTTCCTATGGATTTCCTATGTAGAATGTCTGGGGCCTGGTTCAGCAGTGTATAATACTGTCTCACAAATGCCTGCCCAACCAGCAGGGGACTAGACTTCTCCATCACCATTGCTTTGGTCAATTCAACCTGCGCAACAGAGCAGAAGAGGAACAAGCTTTGCTCCGCTGCACTGAGGATGGCAGAAATCCTGCACGTGATACCAATCCTTTCAAAGGATCTCCAATGATAGGTATAAAAATAAGAACGTCAGAGGGAAAATTACCCTCTACAAAACTATTTTCTCATTTGTTAAGTTGAGTTAATTGCCTGATCTTATAACTCTCTAGATAGGAGCTGAGCAAAGGGTAGCTAGGTCTGGAGGGAAACCCGGGGAAGGGGAAGTGGACCTCTTCCCATGATGCTGGTGGGAAGGGGGAACCCACAAAATCCCAAGAGAGAAGTCTTGAAGGGATGATGTCTAGATAGGGGAACAGTATAAAGACCAAGTACTCAAATCCCAGGGTTTATCTGAGATGTGCAGCCAGGTGCAGCAGATTCTCATTCTAAAGACATGTAACTATGGGGGAGGTTGGAAATCTTTCAGCACTTTAACAGACCATGTATTTTAACACACATTTGTAGCAAACCTCCTTTTCAGGTCTTGCAGCTTCTTAAGGCTTGAGATAAAGCCATATTTTTGGTCAAACTCCCTCTTAAATTCTCTTTTAGAAACATATGTTATGGCTCTTCTTAGTTTTTCTCCTTCTCTGTTTTCCTTATTCTTGAAGTTGGAGGTAGATGGGTTAGAAACATTGCTGATCCACAGTAACATTCACATTGAAAATCTGCCCTGGAGGATGCGACCCTCAAAATGGTTAAGGATTATCCTTGTGAAGCATTAGATGTGTTTCTAAATGTTCTCTCCCATCTGAGATTCAGTTGCTATCTCCTTAGCAACAGAAGAATTTCATTCTTCCCATGACAGCCATTTCTTGTCAAACTCATCAACATTTTGTGCCAAAGAAAATGTAGAAGTAACGCTGTTGTCAGCCAGGAACAAACTCTTACCCCTGCATGGAAACTGCCCTCTACACTGTCAGTCCTTGTGGATTGTTTTGACTTCCATTTTGTTTTGACTAGTCATTTTGTAATTCAGAACATTTTCTTTTTAAGTGAGTTTAGGTTAGCTTTCTACTAGTGTAAACAAAAGAAACCTGATTAGTCACCACATCAGAGTTTCTTGTGTAGAGTATATCAGTTATCTATTGCTATGTTGCAAACAACCACAAAATTTCAGTGAGCATTTTGCTCACATATCTACATGTTGACGGGGGTCACCTGATCTAGGCCAAGATTGGCGGGCAACTCTGTTGATCTTGGCTAGGCTTTTTCACTCATGTGGGAGTAGGGGTGTGGGAGGTCAGCTGATCACTTGGCTAGATTAATGTGGCACTGCTCCACATCTGCCATCCTTCTCCTGAGACCTGCCAGCTAAGCCAGGCATGTTGTTCTCATGGCAATGGCAGACAAGCCAGTGTGCAGGACTAACCACACAAGTGCTTTTCAAGTCTCTGCCTCTGCCACATCTGGTAACATCCCATTGGTCAAAGCAGGTCACATGG
>VSMD01135556.1:0-15183 GCA_008750895.1 Mirza zaza | reverse complement strand
TATATATATATATATATATCTCAAAGAAAATGATGAGGGGAGATACAGAAAAAGAAAAAAGAAGAGATGTGTTTAAATATGATGTAAGTCAACAGAGATGAAAAGTGATCTCTTAAAGCCTAGGAAAAATCAGAAGATTATAGAAAATGAAACCATATTAGAAAAATAAACATGAAAAATTATAACTGAAAACATTCAAGGAAATATGGGTAATCAGGCTAGAGGAAATCATACAAAATGAAATGGAAATCTAAAATAGATATAAAATGATGAGAAAGTAAAAGTAATAAAGAAAATTATAAATATGGCAGATTGTCAAAGACTCAACACATGCAAAATTTGTGTTCTTGAAGAAGAGAACAAATAGAAAAACATATATTTAAAAAATAATAGAATACAAATAATTCTTCTAACAGTGGAAACTTTGGTTTAAGTGATGAAATCTAAAGATAGAAAGGGCACACACAATGTCTCAGGAAAATCGATACAGAATAATTAATACCAAATCATTTCCCAGTGAAGTTACTGAATCAAGGAAAAAGAAAATCATCTAGGCATCCAAGCAGAAAAAGAAAGTTATCTTCAACATGGAAAAAAATCAGGTTGGCCTCAGGCTTCACTGTAGCACTATTTAATGCCAGAAAACACTGGAGAAATATCTCCAAAGTTCTGAGAGAAAGAAAGTGGGATTGAAGCATTTTTATACCCAGCCAAGGTATCTTTCAAATATACAGACAGTGGGCAGTCATTCTAAACAGATAAGGATGCAAGAAATAGAGCATGCGTGAGTCAATTTTAAAAGATTAGGAGCACAAAATGTCATAGCCAGTGTTGAGTGGAGAAAAAAAATGGTCAAATAGTTAATATATAACCTATGAAGCCTCAATAAATATTGCTCTTAAGGTCTGGTTTATAAAGCACATCTTTTGCTTTGTGTTTTCTTTTCATTTGAGTTAGCTAATAAATGTAGCTATTGGAAGTAAGTGCAAGAAGAGAAGGTGAGAAAAATCAATAGATATGAGAACCAACATGTATTTTATCAGCAAAAACTTTGCATCAGTGGGAGGGGAGAGATCATTTTTCCACCATTTTGTTTTTCCTTTAGGTATAAATAACAAGATTATAGCATATATATAAAAAAAAACACTTTGCTAAAAATTGAAAACGTATTCTAGAACATTTGCCATGGGATTTTAGTAACTTATAAACCAATAAAAGTTGGTAACTTTTATTCATTTTCAGTCTACCTTCCAATATAGCCTCACTCTTTTATTCTTGGTACTAGGTCCAAAATGCCATGTTACTGGGTAACATAATGACAAGGTATGCAAACAATTAAGTTAAATTTTTCTTGCTGAAATGTGTGGTAATGAAATGAATTATTAGAACACATTTCTTCCTTAATTCAGCTTAGTATAAGAAAAGTTTGGACTTAAAGGCTGATAATTTTAAATTATCTTCAGCAAATCCATAGGCTTGTTCAGCTGTACTCAAAATGTACACATTTTCATAGTATTATGTACTACCTTACTTCCAGGTGTGTCTGATGAATCATTTATATGATACACTGCAACTCAGCTTTAATATTCAGTTAAGTCACACACAGCACATGCAACAGATTTTAAAAGTAATTAATTCTGTCACATCTCAGATGAGGAGGAAGAGAAATGCAGAAACATAGCTGGAGAAAGACACCAGCGCATACACATACATTCATGTTACACCCATGCATATCTTCATCCTGCTCAGGCATATTCCCCCAAAAGCTTTTCTTCTACCCTCTTGCTCACTTCTTTAGCTTTTAGAGAGATGAATGGATGAGCCACCAACCTTTCCTTTACCAGCCCAGTGAGCATCAGCTAATTGAACACAGGCCTGATAGTATTCAGGAGGCAGAAGGAAACCTAAAAGCAAGGAAACTTCCTACGCCCAGGGTGCTCTACTTGTCTATCTGTGTTGAGGAGGTGTAGAGACACAGCTGCTCCTTCATTCATGTCTTCATAATCATATGAATCACATGTAGCACCCCAAGTACGTGCCAGTTTGGAGGAGTGTTTTAATCAAAGCAAAGACATATGGCCGGGCGAGGTGGCTCACGCCTGTAATCTTAGCACTCTGGGAGGCTGAGGCGGGAGGATCGCTCAAGGTCAGGAGTTCGAAACCAGCCTGAGCAAGAGCAAGACCCTGTCTCTACTAAAAATAGAAAGAAATTAATTGGCCAACTAAAAAAAAATATATATATATATACACACACATATATATATACATATATATATACATATATATATATGTATATATACATATATATATATGTGTGTATATATATATATATATATATATATATCAATTAGCCGGGCATGGTGGTACATGCCTATAGTCCCAGCTACTTGGGAGACTGAGGCAGAAGGATCACTTGAGGTTGCTGTGAGCTAGGCTAACGCCATGGCACTCTAGCCTGGGCAACAAAGTGAGACTCTGTCTCAAAGAAAAAAAAAAAACAAAGACATACTATGAGTAGTCCTCAGATCATAGCTTAGTATGGTCAAAGTCTACATCCTGATCAAGGAGAGGCTGCAGGGCTAGGATACCTCATGAGTGGAGAGGAGAGAACAAGTATTGTATTTAACAGGTGCTGAAAATTGTGTTAACAAGTATTTGAAAGAAATAAAGTGTTGTTACAGGGACTGTCTCTCAGAGTCACAAGGTCAGTTTGGGTAGCTTTTTCAGTTTTTAACTCTTTCCTCTTATTGTATCTTTATTGTCTGATTTCTGATCACATGTAACATACTTATCTTTGGATGAATAGATATTATCCTGGAATTTTTTAAAATTCAAAACAATCATTTCTATGGTAAAAAAAAGATAACTTTAATTTTTTTCCATTTTAGATAACTTACATAAGACAAGAATATGAAACAAAATTCAAAGGGTTGATGCCAGTATCTCTAAGACAAGAACTTGAAGACACAATTTCCTCCTTAAAATCCCAGGTAATTACTACAATTAAGGCATCTTCCAAGGATTTAGGTGATGTGCATATCCGGAAAATAAACTTGCAAATAAATTTGATTCTGAATTGATTCCAGAAATCAATGTGATATCCTAGCATAACCTTACTACCCAAGATGAATTGTTTTTGTTTTTGTTTTGTTTTAAATTTTGTTTCTTACTAGTTTAAGGACTCGTTGTCTCAGTAAGAGTTTCGTAAAAGCACCCTTGACATTGAAAAGTTCAGTTGGTAACTTTTATTCATTTTCAGTCTACATTCCAATATAGCCTCACTCTTTTATTCTTGGTACTAGGTCCAAAATGCCATCACGTAGCACGTTGCTGATTCCTCACTGTGTTAAAGTGCAGAGAAATGGAAAGCACAGTTCCCTTAGAAGCATTTTTATTATAGTGTATTTTTTATGGTTGTTAGAGATAACATGATGTATTTTAAGTTCAAGGCAAAATAAGGACAAGGTATGCAAACAATTAGGTTAAATATTTCTTGTTGAAATGTGTGGTCCTTGAAATAGTTCATAAAATGTAATGTGAGAGATTAAAATTGATTTAAATTTAGGTATTTATTTAAAACTTCCAATGTAAGTTTTCTCTATATACGTCTATATTGTTTGAATGTTTTATGTATCATTGGTCTAATGAATTTTTTTTAACTCTGACATGAGAAAAAGTTCAAATATTGCTATTTCCAATACATTTTGAAATTTAAGACATACTATTTCCTGAAAAAGTTCCATGAGAGAAAGGATTTCTTTACTCTCTGTGCCAAGAACTGTGCCTGGCACATAGTAGATGCTAAATAAGTTTATTTATGAATAAAATTAATGATATAGTTTGATTATATCCACATTACCTATTTATAATATGTAAGATGATATGTGGAACAAATTTTAGCTTTTCCTTTTATATTGCCCTCTTACCTGAAAATGAAATGTTCCTTATACCAATCCTTATGCCACTGTTTGCTATTCCTTCTGTAGGCTAATAACTTTTGCTATGCTGATTCCTGCATATAAAAATAAGTACTGGAGGAGAATGTTAACAGAAAGTTTGGGCTAGAGAATTCTCTGAATTTAAAGTCATCTTTATTTACGTGAAAAGCTCTACTCCAGGTGTGCTTTACCCATTAAGCTTGTAGGCGAGCTTCCACAGTGTCAGCTATGTAGGACCTGACACCTTCAGAGGAGTTTTTTTAGAGGGAGGAAAAAAGAGAAATCTGATACCCACCTGCAGGGCTTCTGTTATCATTCATATCATTTCACTGTAATAAAAGCCACTTTATCCTCCTAAAACTGGATGCTGACCCAGAAAGAGAGTGCTGCCAGCTGCGATAGGGCCTCAGAATTGGCAGCTGCATGGAGGAGTCACAGGCCATACAGTGAGCAAATTTAGTTTAAAAGCACAGGTGCCTGTGTTTTTGAAAATTGTTGGAATTCCAATTGCAAAGCACGGTGGGGGGAGGGAAGTTGAATCAATGTAATCCTTGCATCTGTCAAAATTATCAATTGTCCTATGGGTCACTTGAGCGATTGGATAAAGTTAAGACCAGGGTGATACAGAAATAAGCAAAACCAAGGGGACCGCTTTGATATGCACCCATTTAAAATGACTGTGCTTTCCTCTTCTTTTAAGCATATTTTCTATTCTGTTAGCTGTACTGTCTTGCATAACTATAACTATGTTTCAGAATCAGCCGTTGCCATGGTTTCAGTTCAGACCAAAGAGGCAAGAGTAAACAATTCTGAAATGATCAAATACCACTGACTCTCGATTACATTAAGCCATAGTATAAGTTATCCCCAAACCATTTTTATTTGCTTTTGAATTCATGCTGGATATGTAGGTATCTTTAATAGTATAGAAATTTATGCTTCAGAATAATCAAATGTGTTGTAATGGTCTGATTTAAGAGAATATATTGAACAACCCAGTTTCCTCCAGCCCCTCAAGAATAAAAGTCTAGGGGTAGTACCTTCTATGAGCTCTGCGCTAGGCCATTTCTATTAGTTGTTTCACATCATCCTCATCACTTTGGGCAGTAGCTGTCATTTCACAGATAACCCCATTCAGTAACCCCATTTCACAGATAAAGCATCAAGAGCTTAAGTAACTTTCCTAGAGCCATAGATGCCAAGCCAGGAATTCAGCCCAAGTTGGTCTAACTCCAGACAAAGGTCAGGCTCTCTCCACTACAAAATACTGTCTTTTCACCCTCAGGGAATCCCCAGGATGGGTTGAGGTTTCCACAAAGCAGTAATTTCCTTTTCACTCACTCATTCATTCATTAAACAGCGAGTGAATACCAGCTTCAGGCCTAGTCCTATAAAAGAAACTGGGGGTAGAGAGAGAAAAAAGTCATCCCTGCCCCAGGAGGGCTCTTAGGTTTGCAGGAGAGATATGAAAACATATAACTACATGGCAATGTGAGAAGTGCCACTAGTAGAGACCAGGAACACAGAGGAGGGGACCACTGGCTTTGCTTGAGGTGAGGAGCAGTTTGGGAGGAGACAAGAGGGGACATTTGAACCAAAGAGTGGGGGGCGAATAGGAGATAGGTAGCCAAGCATTCCAAAGACAGAAAATGGCTCGTGGCAAAGGGCAACAGTATGTGAAAATGTGAAAGATGTGCTGTAGAAGGTAGTGATGGCAGGAAGGGCATGAGGAGAGATGAAGCCACAAAGACAAGATGGGGCCAGATCAAAAGGGCTTCTGAAATGAAGAATTTGAACATTGTTCTATAGTCTCTGAGGGATTTTCAGAAAGGATGGGATGTGACCAAGTGTAAAAACACACTACTGACATTAAACAAATCCTCTGAGTGTTGGCTAGAAAATTGTCTGAATTTAAATAAAATCTTACCATACTATATGCACGATACTGACATTTAAGCCACATTCACCTCTTCTCATACAAGGTGTCTTTTATAGGTTAACTTTCTGCAAAAGAGAGCAGCCATCCTGCAAGAAGAACTGACTACATACCAAAGCAGAAGGTATGGCCTGGGAGCAGAGCACCTTCTGATTAGTTTGTGTTGTCTATGCCTGTGAGTCTTCTCGTTTGACATTTAAGTCTTTACTAAAATGCTTAGACATAGTATCAGTTTTGAAGAAAAGACTTGTTTTTAGTAAATAGCATGTCTTTGAGAAGTCACCCACCTGTTTTAATCACAGTGCTTAGTCAGGACTGTCAGAGCAAGATGAGAGAATCTGCAGGGACATGGCAAGTCCAGGCCTCACCTGCGTAGTCACTGTAAGACATTGTCTTAAAGCCCAGTTGCAGGGTGGAGGAGACACTATCATCCTTTTAAGATAGTGAGATGATGCAATTCTTGCTATGATAGCTCACATCTTCAAAGTCCTTATCCCCTGGGGGTTTGGCACTGTTCCCCAGACCAGAATAGATCAGTGGCTCAATGATGTCACAACACTTGAGTGCCCCCCACACACACTTCTTAGGGATGCACAAGACTTTTTCAGTCAAAGGTTCTCAGGGACATCACTGACATAGATTGTGTTTATCTGCTCTGATTCCATCAAACACCCTTCCTGTTAGTGCCGTGAAAGACTGAACCACTTGTTTGGCATTGAATTAAAAGGAAAGAGCTTGTGAATAATTCTCTTTTAAAGGATTCTGTTTGCTTGGTATCGGTAAGATTTAATCCCTTAAAGACATAAATGATGACATTTTGATATCAAATATCCTTTTAACCCCTATCCAACCTCTCCAGAATTGCAACCTATTTTATGAATGACAGACCTATTAAACCTAGAAAAAATCATAACTGGGGTTTTTGGTTTTCAGGTAACTTCATGAGAGGATGCATTGGATGCTGTTGTCCAGGCTCCACTGTGGATCTCTTGCTGCAGGTTTGAAGATTTGAATATTGTAAAGTAAACTGTGAGATCAGTGGCATTTTTCAATACTTAAATGTAATTAAGATCATAAAAACTTGCATCATTCACACACTAATGGGGTGGTTTTATTTGTGTCTGTCTAAGTTATTTTTTAACATTCCTTTATTTCTGATTTCCATATTTGTGTGCATTTGAGTATGTGCTGAGAATTGCTTATATTGGGGAAAGAAATGATTTCTTATGGTATGTCTTGTTAATGCTTTTGCATATCATATTACCAATTGCATAGGATCAAGATCACGTTTGTAGTATCATACCAAAATTTTAACCTGTTTACGTTGTTTCCATGTTTGTGTTCATATATTATTAAAACATTATTTTATACTTATCAGTTTTATTTCTACTTTTTATTGTACCTCATTTGCTAAGTGTGACAGACACATGGTATTTTTCCCTAGCAAATACTGACTATCTCAAATTGTACTTTGGGGAAACATACCTTATGTCATGTCAAAGAGCAAATCTATAATTAGTGCATGAAATTGGTGTTTAGAATAAAATCACTGAATCATTTGATATCAGTCCAAGTATTTGTCATGTTGGTCTTCCAGTCTCATCCCGGAACTCCAGAGGCAGAATGGTGTAAGAATTTTGTGTAGCAGCTATGGTTTTATTGTTCCTTTCTTGATCTTTCTTTTAATGGTGGTTGTTTTCATTGTAATATCATTCGATAATCTTTTAAAGAGCCTAAAAATGTAGGGTTATGTTATGACAACACATTGGCAGGTGATCACAGAATGTGCTTTACTTGATCTTGTTTTCATGTGGGCACCTCCTTGTTCAGAGAATATGGCGTTGCTGCCATGAATGGGTGTTTAAGTCAGGGTCCCTCTCCCCACCTGAATGCTGATAAGCAGTTCTAGGCTGATTGGTCAACCCTGATTTGCCAAGGAAATTTTGAAATGCAGTGAATGGGTGCTCCAAATTCTTTTGACTTCATTGTGATGCATGCCATGGGCATTTTGGGTCACTCTCTAAAAATCTGGCCCATGGGCAGGGCTGTAATCATCTGGTTTACTGTAAAATGACAGGACAGAAAGTTTATTTACACTTTTTCAAAATTCTTTTCTGTTTCCCACGCCTATGTCTGTTGTTTGCTGCCCAAGGATTAATTACCCTTTTTTGTACTGTAATTGAGACATGGAGATGATAAGGAAGTAACAGGTTTTACAGCCACTTCCAAAGCCAGGATGAGGATCAGCATAAACACAACTATGCAGAGGCCGTAGTAGGAGGCCTTGGGTTCTTGCACTAAATCATTTCTGTGGGGCCACCACTCTCTTAAGGCTCAGCCACCCACCCCCAACACCTTCTCCAGGAGTATAAGTCTCTGCCCTTTGAAAGATCAGGTTTTTCCTGCATGTATGATAAATTATAGCCCTGGTTTCAAGAATATTTGAGGAAAATAAAAATCGTAGCAGATGCTATTAAGACCACCTAACAAATGAAGACAATTGGTACTCAGACTATGATTTAGTACTCAGAAGGGAAAGATTAAAGCTACATGATTAATGTTAAGTACTTCTATACAGATCATGAAAAACAGGTTGAAGCTCAACAGATTTCATTAGTAAGGTTATTAACTGCTTGAATTGAAAATACTTTGTGAATTGTATTGTTTGCTAGAATTGGAACTCCCACGCAAGAATATTTGTTTTCCATGAGTAAATATCAGTAGGTGTTTTGGAAAGTTGCCTGCCATTCTTCCTTTTCCTTATTTCAAGGGTTATGAAATTACAAACACGGCTGAACCTTTGACATTACCCGGATCCTGTTTCCCTTCTGAAGCATGTCATGTATGTCTGGAAGTAAATGGAATGAAACTTTAGGTCAGTTTGATTGGATGTGATAGGAATGGGTGGTTGACACTAATGTCTTTGTGAACGTTCTCTGATAAAGGAAGAGAAAGAAAAATTGCATTTGGCATGTTTGAAATTCCTTACTGAGTTAAGCATTAAGTATAGAAATGGCTACTGGGAGAAAAAAACAGTGCTCAGGAAATAAATTATAAACACCATACCTTATTATAAAAACATCTAAGATTTCATCTTTTCTTTTATCTGCTGGAAGATCAATTGTTCATCACAAGTACCTAATTTTGTTACATCTGAAGTTGTTATTATTGGCTGCTGTACCTGAGTCATCCACCTGTGCTTTTTCTATTTCGACATGTAATTGTCAACAGGTAGTAGCTGATAAAGCATTTGGAAGAAGCTGAGCAGAAGCAGTGCTCTGGGATCCTAGTGTTCTTGGTGTGTGTTATTATCCAGTTTGGGGGTCAGGGAAAAAAGGGTTAACAGCAAAGTTAGCTATTCGGTCATCTGCATATGTCACAGTTTTGTTTGAGTCCAACATTTCTGCATCATCAGGCAGTGAGCCCCTTCAGGGGTCTGACCTCTGACTTTGCAAACTCCTCACTCAACAAGGGACTCCACAGAGGGCAGCCATCAGGGCACATGGAGAAAAAAGGAAGACTAAGATAGAGGGAACAGAGAATGATGGACTTGCTTCATAGATTGTACAAAAGAATTGATGGTGACTTGAAAGAAATGGCTCAGATTCAGATATTATCCCATAATGCCACATATTAAAGGTGATTTCTTTAGAAACAGGTATGTGCTTATAGTGGTGAGCAACCTCATTAAAGGAATTTGCAGAGAAAGTACAGAAAGAAGAAACCATGAGTTTGAATTAACAATTAACAGCTCTCTTATTGAAGTACATCACTATCCATAGAAGGCAGTGGTGTTTTAGCTTTCTTTTTAAGAGTAAAAAGGAAAGGGAAAACATCAAAAATGGTGGGAGAAAAGTTTCAGAACACAAGGTCATTTTAATTCATAGTTTCCTTAAAAGAACTATCTCTTCTGAGCTTTCATATTTTGTTCAGAAAGGTCGTTTCTTTTAAGCCTTGTCATTAAAGACAGTTTGCTCTTTAAAGTGAATTATCAAAGGGTGTAGAAATTGCAAGTTACTGAAACTAAAATGCATGATCAATTTTAAGTCTGCTAACTAAAGCCTACTTAAAATTGGATGTGCTTTTGTCCTGGCAGCTCCTTTGATAAAACCAGAAAAAGATACATGGTTGGTCAATTCAAAGTAGGGAATGAAGATAATTAGATAAAACTTTTTTTCAACTCATATCGAAGTGGTTCTTGGCTTTGGAGACTTGATTAGGGAGCTATGGCATAAGCTGTATGGTATTTGAAAAGTAAAAGGTGAATACCTCAGATTTTGACCTGGGTAGTATTAAAATTCTTCACTATATTGTCTTAAAAACAGAATCAAACTTCAGATCACAGTATTTATCTCTGTTGTAGAGGAAGAGAAATGAAATTTGTAACATAAGACTGAAGAAATTTTAAAGTCTGGATCCTTCAAATTAACTAACTAACTAAAACCAAAACTAAACTAGTGGTTTAACTAACTAAACCAATATCTAGTTCAGTTGAAAATTTGTTCTTCCACACATTTCAGTTGGAAGCAAGGATTTCTATCAGGCAAATGTTTTAAAACCAAAGATGCAAGATGTGCTATAGATTCTCCTGTTTTGAGAAGCGAAGGTTAGTCTAACCAGGGGTCCTCAAACTTTTTAAACAGGGGGTCAGTTCACTGTCCCTCAGACTGTTGGAGAGTGCGCACTATGGGCTCGGGACGAGTAGGCTGCTAAGCAGGACAGGCAGCCACGGCAAAAACACCCGGAGAGCAGGATAAATGTGCTAGGCGGCCCACATGTGGCCCGTGGGCCATAGTTTGAGGACGCCTGGTGTAGACTTCAGGCTAATAAATATTCTTATATCCTCTTTGGAAGTCTACCACTTAAGGAGGTCTCTTGGAAAAGAGCTAGTTGAACACAAAGACTTTATCATGAACAGAAAGAGAGGGCTACCTAGTGAGAAGCCTGATCTATTTAATTAGTTAAAAAGGAGTTATATGGCTGGGCGTGGTGGCTTATGCCTGTAATCCTAGCACTCTGGGAGGCCGAGGCGGGCGGATTGCTCGAGGTCAGGAGTTCGAAACCAGCCTGAGCAAGAGCAAGACCCTGTCTCTACTATAAATAGAAAGAAATTAATTGGCCAACTAATATATATAGAAAAAATTAGCCGGGCATGGTGGCACATGCCTGTAGTCCCAGCTACTCGGGAGGCTAAGGCAGTAGGATTGCTTGAGCCCAGGAGTTTGAGGTTGCTGTGAGCTAGGCTGATGCCACGGCACTCACTCTAGCCTGGGCAACAAAGTGAGAGTCTGTCTCAAAAGAAAGGGGGGGTGGGGTTATATGATTGAACTATTGTGTCCACAACCCCTTTACTTTAGCTGGGAAAGGAAATTCATTCATATGTAGAGTCTACCAATTAGTTTTATTTCCTTAGGCAATTCTCTTCACCTGTCTGTGCCTCACTTTTCTAATCTAAAACATAAAGGGGTATAACTAGACCAATATTTTCCAAATACTACCATTTCAATCCTCTCATTTAGTGTTTCTCAAACTAGTCTTCCATAAGGCCCTGTGTGTATGATTTATCTCAGAGTATTCAGAAGTAGTAATTAGAAAACGTGGCATGCTATATCACCCTCGTGAAGATTCACATTTACATCACTTGCTCATTCGTTCATTCATTTAAAAAATAGTTTTCAGTTGCTAACTGTGTGCTAGGTAGCACATTAACCCCACCAAAACTTAATGGCTTAGATAATAATTTATTACCATCCCTCTTGGTACACAGGGTTGATTGGGCTCAGTTAGGCTGTTCTCACCTGGGTTTCATGAAGACATGGGGGTGGGGAACATGTGGCCTTGGGGCCACATGTGGCCTTCTGGATCCTTGAGTGCAATCTTTTGCCTGAATCCAAATTTTACAGAACAGATCCTTTTAATAAAGGATTAAAAGGTTGGATTCAGTCAAGGGGTCACACTTGGGCATCTGGAGGGCCACATGTGGCCTTGAAGCCACAGGTTCCCCACCCCTTGTTGACAGCTGTGAGAAGCTCTCAGAAGCAAGCCTGGCAAGGGACCAGACATGGAAGTCTCCAGCCCCCTAAGGCCTGGGCCCTGAAACTGGCACACCATCACTTCTACTATGTTCCACCAAAGACAGAGCCTGCCCAGAGTCACGGGTAGAAGACATAGACCCGATCAAAGTTGTGGCCCTCTTTAATCTGTGATATCCCCTGGTAAAAAACAAACAAACAAACAAAAAAACTATTTAACTTTAATCTGGAATTCCCTAAAATGATTTGATCTGTGGAATAGTTTTGAGCTTTTTCTGTGGCCCACATAGTTTATTATACAGAGTTCTGTGAAATACTGACGAGAGAAGCCCAAATCAAAGTGATTGCTAAAAGAATTCCTTTCTGTTAAAAAATTCTGTTATCTAGATTGTATTTCTAGAATCACAGGTTAAATTGGGGATTTAGAAACACTTCTTGGGAATCTCTGAGGTAGGGATATTCAAAAAGACCACGTGTTCCTCTGTGATTCTTTCGAAAGATGGTAGCAACCATAGTTGAATGTGTTTTTCAACTCTTCTCTGTTTGGAGCTTGGTATGCACTGTTTATTGTAATTATCTTAGCAAGTGTATTATTATAAAGGTCCACCAAAATCCGTACCCTGTGCTTAGAATGGTTTCTTCTTCTTTCGTGGAACTGTCAGGCACATGGAAGGATGTGGACTGATGAGCCTGTGAGAGGAGATTTCCTGAACCACAGAACACTTAAAAACTACTTAACCAAGTACAGCATCATCATCTAGATAAACAAATGAATCAGCCTCCTAATTGCCCCGTTAGCTTCTTCACCACTGCAGCTGACTTATCTCTATTCCTGCCTCTCAGTCCCCCTCCTGTATCTCCCTCCTCCCAGCCCAAGCCTTGGGGACAGGGACAGAACGATGTGAGCAAAGCCCAGTGCGGAGGGCAGGGCTGCCTTCCTGCCATCTACCTGTCTGCATCCTACACTGCGGTCACCGGGCCATTGGTCCAGCCTCGGGATCCACAGGTGTTTCAAAAGCATCAAAACAGTTGGTTTGACTGGAGTTCAGCTCTGTCCAGCAAGCAGAGCCTGAGAGTGAGGGTGAAAGGAAAGTAGAAAAGGCACTGTTTCCTGAGGAAGAGGAATTATTTCCCTAACGGGATGGCAGAGGGTCCTGAGAATCTTGCACTTTTTAAAGAAACGTCTCGACATCGACTGCGATTTCTCCAAACTGAGCTTTGCATTTCCCAGCATGGCTTCATGTGACGTGTCCCAAGCTGTCACTTGCCTGACATCAACCTTGATGTTGTCCTCAAGGTATGTGTCAACTCGGGTTCTAGCCCTGTTTCCCTTGAACCCTGTGATGGTTCCCAGCTACTGCAGTGTCACAATCCCGTGTGAAATCCTTTCAGAACTGATCGTTTGGTCCATTGCATATCACTGTGTTTGTAATGACAATATTTCCCCATGCTGGGAAGCAGTGGGTGCTGCGTGCAGCCTCGGCGGCGTTGCCTGGTCGTGTCTCCACCTGCTCCTTCTCAGAGTTAAGGATCTGGTAGCCGTTTTCTGCCTAGAGTGATATTTCCGACCGTGTCAGGGAACCTTTCTCTGACTGAGTTCCCACTTGTGTTATCTGATTTTCTTCAGTGTTTTTATTTATGCATTTGGGCATGTGAATTTGGAAGCAACTGAAATATAAATTGAGTGGATTAAGCATTTTCTTTTAAAGCCATTTCTATGTCTTATTTGGATTGTGTGTGTGTGTATATCTGTGTGTATTGTGTGTGTTCAAAAGCAAATCCATACATCTTTATAGTCGCAAAAATCTTTTTTAAATAGGCTAATTAAGATAGCAAACCTAAATAGACCTCCTACTGCTGGCCCCTGCTGTTAGATACTTTGCCTAAAACCATGTAATGTTCACTGTCTCTGCCTTTTTACTCGTAGAGAAGAAAGATTAATTGGCCCCATCTCCATCTCACATTGTAATTATTGTTCTTCCTGTGATATCACCTCTAACATACGAGAAGCATTTTCCCTTCATGCAGAACTATAGATTGAGCTCAACTCTCCAAAATGCGAATATATTTTCCCAAAAATTAAATATTCTGCAGACTTTTGCTGAGTGCCTCATCTGTCCCAGGGACTGAACTGGGGACTAAAAGGCAAACAAAGATGAATAAGACCTTGGCAACATGCTCCTTGCACAGAAAGAACATGTGGTTCAGGAAAGAAAATAAAACATATGCAGAAAAGGAAAAAAATGATAATACAAGGAAAGAAAATAAAACATATGCAGAAAAGGAAAAAAATGATAATACAAGAGAGAACATGATTTTCTACATAAGAAAAATGCCAACTGTTATGTGAGTTCCAAGGAAGCAGTAAAAGTTGAAATGGTCTTATAGGAGGAAATGACACTTCAGCTGGAGTTTGGGATAGCAGTAGGATTTCAGTAGGTAGGAATGTGGGGAAGGTCCTTCTAGATGGAGTCATAGCCAGCAAAGTAGTTCTGATCATCTTGATTACAACTTCTGGGAGAAAAGTAGCATGAGAGGCTTTCAAAGGTGTGTCAGAGTCAGATTACAGAAGACAAAGGGAACTGCATGTACTGACTACCTACAGCACTGGGAGAGGCCTCAGCACAGGTCGGTTAAGGACTTGGAAATTGGGCAGGGTGCTTAGCTTTTCTCTGGCTTTCCTTATCTTAGAAAATAGAGGAAATATGGCCGGGCGCGGTGGCTCAAGCCTGTAATCCTAGCTCTCTGGGAGGCCGAGGTGGGCGGATCATTTGAGCTCAGGAGTTCGAGACCAGCCTGAGCAAGAGCGAGACCCCATCTCTACTATAAATAGAAAGAAATTAATTGGCCAACTAATATATATAGAAAAAAATTAGCCGGGCATGGTGGCGCATGCCTGTAGTCCCAGCTACTTGGGAGGCTGAGGCAGCAGGATTGCTTGAGCCCAGGAGTTTGAGGTTGCTGTGAGCTAGGCTGATGCCACGGCACTCACTCTAGCCTGGACAATAAAGTGAGACTCTGTTTCAAAAAAAAAAAAAAATGGAGGAAATAGTTGAATATGGTTATGAAGATTAAATGAAGATAAATACATTTTAAAAAGTCTAAATATGGCCGGGCGCGGTGGCTCAAGCCTGTAATCCTAGCTCTCTGGGAGGCCGAGGTGGGCGGATCATTTGAGCTCAGGAGTTCGAGACCAGCCTGAGCAAGAGCGAGACCCCATCTCTACTATAAATAGAAAGAAATTAATTGGCCAACTAATATATATAGAAAAAAATTA